>CM053789.1:873023864-873179539 GCA_028749045.1 Cupressus sempervirens
ATGGCCTCATATTGAAACCCCATTGGGCCACAATTTGTAGAACCTTCACCAATGGTGTTGACACTTGGATATAAAAATTATACAAAAATTAGCTTTTCAAAATTAAATAAAAATCATAAATCAAGGCTTGAAAACTTACGTTCATGATCTCCTTCATTAGCTTACCAAATCTAGCATCAAACACAACCTGACAACCTTCTCTGCTTTAGGCTTTTTGGCATAAGGACCCTCTAACCATTTCACACTTAGAAACATACGCCACAGGTTGTTCAATGTTTCTAATATGCTTCGCAGGTTGAGAGAATTAGTAGCAAAGCGTGTGACCCTTGCTCATACAAGATCCTTACCACCAATGCGCTCTCTCATAATACTCAAGACCCACATATGATTGTAGATGTACTTTGCAATAGTCCTTTCATCTTCAACTGCCTTCTCCACCCAACTCAGTTTCCTAGGTCCTCAAGGAGCTAGTCAAGACAATGGGCAGCACAAGGGCTCCAAAATAATGTGGGATACTCTCCGTCAGAAGTCTATCGACTGCCACATATGCGGCTGCATTATCAATCACAATCTGGATGACATTACCCACTCCCACTTCCACTACCACCTCATTCAACATGTTGCACAAATTTTCTGCATTTTTCACTTGATTAGAGGCATCAACTAATTTTAGAAATACTAACGGTCCCCTTGAAGCAACTTCAAAGTTGATGAACGTCCTATTCCTGCCATTTGTCCACCCATCAGATATAATAGTGCAACCTCTCTGATCCCAAACTTTTCTTTGTTCTTTCACAAGCTGATGAATGGTTTCTTACCTCATTGTCTAACAACGACCCACTCACCTCATAATGAGTTGGGGGCCTGATCCCTTTACTAGACACAGAAATTGAAGTGACCAATTGATCCCAATATGGACTACATAAAGCATTGAATAGAATATCATTGGAGAACCAAAATCTTATAACTGTCACCCTTGTCCTCTCATGCATCTCTTTGTACCATGGAGTGCCTAGCAAGCCGAGTTGAGCACCAAGAGTGTCACGTAGAATCCAAAAATCTGATAAAGTTTGATAGATATATAACAGTATTTAATATATTTTAATAGATTTAAAAAATATTAAAATGCATTAAGTTATTAACAGATTTATAAAATATTTAATATATGTAACAGAATTATGTTTAACTATATAAATTTAATAGTTACAGAAAATGAAAATAGTAGTAAATACTAAATATATAACAGTATTTAAAATTTACACTACATTTTAACAAATAGAAAATACATTTATATTAATATATAATATAAATACCAAGCAAGAAAGCAAAAATTACATACAATAATTACAAATTAATACTTTAAACTTAAAATTTAACTTTACATACAAGAAGTTCCGCTGGGAAGTTGTTGGCACTTGGCAGTTGCCACTGGCAATCTGCGATCAACAAGCCACAGAACCTCTGCAGTCCTACGTCTGCAAAATCCAAACAAAACAAACATCCGTCTCTATTGTTGCTGCCAAATCTGCAAACAAGACCCATCTTTGTTGTTGCTAAATGAGAAAAGACCCGTTTGCCATCGCCAAATGCAAACAAAAAAAGACCTGTGGAAACTTCTTAAAAGTTAAACAAAACCTAAAATGCCCAAAACAAGGTTGACAACTTCGTCAACGGCTTTTTGCACAGTTTTTGGACTTACCTGCAAGTTTTTCAGATAATATTGCTGCATTTTTTCATTTATTCTGCTGCTGACATATATTGTGATTATATTGAATCCCTCTACATTCCGCAAAATATCGTGAGTTGGGCAATATTTAGCCAGTTTTTTCACCTATGCTTAGTGCTATGCATGCAATGCCCTTTAAGCACTTTTTTTGGGCATCAGAGGCTGCTGACACTGAAATAGGGCAAATTTCGGATTAAAATTTGTCTGTGAGGCATCCTGGACATGATTACAAGGTCTTTTGGCCTGAAAGTGCTCTGTTTGCAAGTCATTCTAGATCTGAGCTACAAAACCTTGTTTCGTAACTATTGCAAATGATCTCAAAAAGGGATGAATGAAAGCCAATCTTGACTTTCTCAACCCTTCTAGACAATGGAATAGTAAAAAATGCTCTCTGAATCCTTCAAAGTGCTACAATCACCCAAATCACAAAAAAACATATCTGCAAAATAGAGACTATTGGATCTTCATAAACACTAGTTCTCCAAATCATCTATTCTTATGCAAAATAGAGACTTCTGAAATCCCTTTTGCTTCTATTCTTGATCATCTCCTTTGCACACTTGCTTGCTCTTACCATCATTCCATAGAGCTAGCTTCGAAGTGGATTTGTCTTTCCATCCTGCACTCATTTCGCTTTCACGGATTTTGAATAAGTATATCAATAGTGGCTTTTATCATTTATCTTGTATCTGTTAACATGGTTATTAGATTATCTACTGTATCTATCTTGGGTAATTTGTGGAGTTGGAAATAACAAAATGGGGGTCTGACTTGTTGATGTTTGGTAGCTTCTGTCAGATAAACCTATACATAAATTATTTTTGAGATATAATTTATTTATATAAGTTTATTGTTATGTGAGAGAGAGTAAAAAAAATAAAAATAAAATCTAACAATGTAAATTTTTATTATTATATTAATTATCTAGCTAGTGAATAGACATATCCCATTCATGGGACATGCCACTTCATGGCTTGTTCTCAATTAAAATAAGAGGTTGCTGCCATTTGGAAAACACATACCAAAGACAACAACAATGCTTAATACATTTGGAGCGATCCTCAGAAAAATCAAATTGCAAATGGACTTTGCAAGTCTCTGAATCAATAGCCACAACATTTTTCTTGTTGGTGTGCATGTAGGTTTGAAGAGGACATTGAAGTGGCATATTGGGACTCTTCTTTGTTGGGAGGTTGTAAGACCATCTTCCTTTTCCTTTTTCCTCGAGCATCGTATTTCTAGCTATTCTATATTTCTAGCCTTTGTACCTTTTTGGTATTATTACTATACTTTCTTTGTACATGACACGTGCCACATTGTGAATTCGTGTTGCAGTCCTTGATTCACGTAGGTGTCCTGGATAAAGAACTCACAGATCCTATTAGTTGGTCTCAGTGACTTGCTCTTTTTGTTATTATAATCCTAACAATTTTATCATTTCGTATCAATTTAGCTTAGTGTTTGTTGTTCATCATCTAGTTAGCTTTTTTCTCTTTAATTTAATTAGTTTCCATAGCTCATCAAAGTGCTAGTAAAAGTGAGGTGGCATCGGGCCATTTGACCCATTCCAGGGGTGGTAAATCCCCTTCTATGGTACTGGACCCCAAAAGCTTTGGGGTTCAATTCATGGACTTTTTTGTTCTTTTGAGCCAATGCCTTTTTCTTGGCATATAATTCTTTTGTTGGCCTTGTATCCAGCATAAATTCTACCAAATACAACATGCTTTCGAGGTACAGATTCTCTTCAACATATGGAAAGATACAAATTTTGCAAATTTTTCTAATAGCTTTGTTGATTAGCATGTTAAAGCCATTATTAGTTCAAATTATAGATCCTAGTACAAACCAACAAAGTTGCCATGGAAGTGGCTCATCGTCAGATTCTGCTTGAACATTGGGGGAGTGTGTGGTGTGATGTGGTTAGGGTCCCCTCATCTTCCTTCTCTTCCATAGGTTGTTCACCTTCTTGTAAATGTTTGCGTTACTCAATTATAGGCTTCTCACCAGATTGGTACAACTACAGGCAATTGAGGCAGGTAGCGTAGCAGCTTGTTTGGCAACATTTTGCTTCCCCATTACCTTGCCTCACACCAGTGGAACTCTTGTGTGGCCTTTTTTTGGGGCTTCTAGCTAGTTTGATTCCAACAAGCTTCCTTTTGTAATCTAAGATGACAGAGTTGGAACCCTCCCCTAGACACTTAGGATCTGACCTGTGTATGAGGTAAGCTAGATGACTAGAGCCCTCCTCCCCCCTATGCTACAACTGTTGCTGCCTAGGGCTGGTTTTTTAAGCGTTTTTTTGATTGGGGGAATAAAACCATTTGTATTTGTGTGTGTGATTTCATATCCACCATTTTTATGTGAATGTGTAATATTATTCTTTTATAAATGATAATATTGACATTTATTCATTAAAAAATTGTACCATTGACCATTGATAGACTTTTAGGATCATCTTCTGTGCTTCTAATCCATAGTTGAAAAATAAAGACTTGGCAAGTCCAACAAGTTGAACTTGACAAATACTCTACAACTAAAAAAATTGCCTGAGTTTCACCAGAAACACTTTAAGCAAAATTCTATGATAAGATGTATCTAATGAGTCCATAAATGAATTTATGGTCATTGCCTTTGAACATCATCATGATGTTGTATAATTCACATATTGTATATTACAGCACTTACATCTCCGTCTTCTCCATTCTAATTAAAACTATGGGAGAGGTTCTAAATTTCTAATAATCACATTTGAATCTTGGATACCTTTAGTATGATATTTCATTGTAGATCAATGATATTATTATAGTGATAAAATTAGTTGCCTAAGTTCTCAAATTTGGTTTCCACTCTCAGACCTCATTGTAATCAAATTCCTTATATGACGAGATCCCACTAACTAGTGGTGGTTTGGAACTGGAAATCCTAATGGGTTTGAGGGGCAGCGATGGTAACTTACACAAGGTGCTAGATATGAGAAAAACCCATATCTTTTTATGCATCTTTGCCTTTTATTTTATGAAATCGAGATTTTGGCATAAAACTGCCGAGTTTTTGCTGTGACTTTTTAGTGCGAAAACTTTTGTAGCAAAACAAATCATGGGTTTTTAAAATCTCACTGAGTTTTCTGTGTGTCTTTCATCTATCATCTAATGTATCGATGGCAGTGATGTTACAAACAAATTGAGCAAAGTCCGGAACTGCTTCTGTAGTTGCATTTAAAAAAAACTGGAAAACCTGTGGTCAAAAGTACCAGGCTTCAGAATTATTCATCAAACAAATAAAAGATGATACACTTGCGCCAGTCAAATTATGAATGAGCATTTTAGAATATCAATCAAGAGCATTAGCATGTTCCCAAATGTGTGATTCAGTAGAGAGCATAACTTGACGAAGTGGTCCACATGAATTTGTAGAGCTGGTCTACGAATGTCAGAATATGAGCATAAATCATTGTATTTGCTTTCTAAATCATTTGATTATAAACATAAAACCAGGTCTAAAATCTAATTCACTTGGCAAATCAAAAGCACAATGGACTTAAGTTACTTGGAATATTATCATAGAGAATATTGGAAACTAAAAAACACTGAAATATTCATTAAAGCATAAGCAAAAACATTGCTTTTCTGTTTGGTGCAGGCCAAAACAATTTTTAGTTTTTGCTTTTCAAAACTAGACTAGGGATTTGAATGTGGCAGTGTGTAGTGAAATCAAGTAGTACACCTTTTGGGTTTGGGGTACTGCTCACTAGCCCCAAATTAAGGCTCCTTCAATGGGCCATAGTGACCTTCATGGTACATGGCATTTTTCATAATTTTAGCACTTTTAATTATAGTTTTACTACTAAACAAATACTGGTGATTTTTTTTTTCTCAAAAAGGAAAATTGCTAAGTTTCGTGAGTCCCAGCGCCTGCAAAATGAGTTTTCAACAAGTTTTACCCCTGGAATTGTGCAAGTGGTCAGCTAGTCCAAGAGCAAAACTCCAACACTGTGAACATGCAGTTTAGAGGCAAAAAAGTATATGGAAAAGCATTTTGGACATTGAAAATACATGCTCTTTTCACCTTTGAAGCCCTACATACACAATGGAGAAGATCATAGCAGTAGTTGAGCATTCTTGAGCAAAGTGGAGTGAGTTTATAGCAGACCAGATTGTTGGTTATGAGATTTTCAACTACAATCATCATAAATTCACATCATTTACCAGCTGGCTATTGCATTTGCCTAATGATGGGATTTTGCATAAAAAAATTGTGCTGTATTTATTAAAATGTATTTTGAAGATGCAAGAAAAAATTGTTTAATGAAATTGAGTATACAAACTACTCAACCAAACTACAACCCTTTTAAACAGATGTTAAATGTTAAATGACTTTTTTGAACAATCCCCAAGGAATATTATACAGTCCCCAGGATTGTTCAGGGATGCCCAGATGTTCCCTTCGAAAACAAGACAAATACTGAGAGGGGGAGGGTGTGAATCAGTATTTTAAAGTATAACGTTAATTTTAGAAGTCGGCACAAAATAA
The DNA here is from genome assembly GCA_028749045.1 of Cupressus sempervirens. NCBI lineage: Eukaryota > Viridiplantae > Streptophyta > Pinopsida > Cupressales > Cupressaceae > Cupressus > Cupressus sempervirens. Next base: position 873,030,121 of record CM053789.1, read on the forward strand.
TGAAGACAGTGATACAAGGATTTGTCACGTGGAAACCTTATAGGTAAAAACCACAGTTCACTAAAATCAGAATGGGCTGCAACCCAACACAAAGGATAAACAACTCTTATCACACTTACAAACAAGCTCAGGCTTCAACCTATGCATCTAGAGCAACAACTCTTTCACTCAGATTGCATCAACCATTTGAATCAAGGTAAGTGAATACATGAACACAGAACAGCTTCTACTAAGCATAAGAGTTTCCCCTTTCTCTTCTTATCTTTCTTTCACAATGTCACAGCAACACTTAATTCAGTGTGTCTACAAACTTAACTTCTGCACGAACACTCTCAGGCTACTCGGCAATACATGACTCAGCAACACTTTTTACGCGCACTCACCTTTGCTCAGATAAAACACATGTAAGTAGCTTCAGCAAAAATAATCCCTAAATAACATTCGATCTGCACTGACAGCATTATTCAAAGTATTCTTTTCGGATTTCAGCACATACTCATCCAGCTTAAAAACTTCTTGAAAAACACTCACAGGCAGCAATGCATCCAAACCCACATTTTTCCACCCGCACTTTGACAAGTATCTATACATGCATAAAAAATGTGTACAAATTCTGTATATCTTTCTTTGTCAAGGAATGTTCATTCTACAAAACCATCATGCAGCTAACATCATTGCCAAGTGCCTACGAAGTGGACTCCACACACACAGTCATCATATCTTTATTCCAAAAACGTTTTGCAAGTCTGATATGGCAGTTCGAATGGGCTGCTAAAATGGCTCATACGAACTTCTATTTCACCTTCTACGTAAAGACAGTCCCTCCTCTTGGAAATTAAAAATGATACTGTTTAAATAATGTCCCGATAAGACATTTTTGAAACTTCATAAAAAAATTATACAATAAGGACGACCTGCTATACCTGTCAATTCTGAGCACTCACATCCCATTTTTCTGAAGGACAATCATTGAAGGCTAATGTTTTTTTAAAAGACAAACTGTTGTGCGTTTTTTAGTTGGAAAACACCTCTACCATCTGCAACTCTATCCACTTCATGTCCCGTCAGGAATCTGCATAATATGAGTTATTTCAGTTACCTCTGACAGTACTGGTATTGCTTCAAAACAAAAGGAATCTAAACTGGCGTTACGCAGTTTAGCACTAATGAGAATCACCAGATGTAGCAATCACATTGTGAATGATGAATCTGAATAGACACATAGTGGTTGTAGACCGCCAACTTCAGGAAAGTGAATAACAACACATGGCAAGCAGACATTGAACATAATATGCCAGCACGCACAATTTGTCACATACTGAACTGCAACCAGCAACACAAACTCCACAATGACAATGTTCTTCAGCACACCGCACAGAATACACAGATCAAACACACAGCAATGACTTCCAGATCAAACACACAGCTCAAAGCAACCTGGGCTAAACTAATTGCACATCAATGCAAAAATACCAACAACCTTGTGCTGCCAGAGATGGCAGGACATTTCACGATGTCCTCCTAGAGGGGAATGTTCTTAAGGAGGTCACTACTTCCGTAGGGGCACTTGTGGGGGGCTTGGATGTGGAGGATATTGGAGGGAACATTTTGTACCCACATGCTTAGAATGTACTTGTTTTGGGGACTGGTCAAAAACTTTGGTGAAGCTTCCCCAGGTTACACTTCTTGCATATCCTTTTTCGTTAGATGGAAAATATTAAGAGAATAAGATCATATATTTCAGACACGAGAAACATTTATGTTCTTTATTTTGAAAGGACTTAGATGTATATCCTATTAGAAGGCTGTATCAATAACCAAGTCTAGAAGTTTTGAATCAAGATAGTCACATGTATTTATCATATAGTGCTTTTTATTTCTGATACAGCAAAATCATCTCTGTAAAGCAGTGATTCTTGGAAGAGGAGAAATTTTAGCAAGTCAAATCTTATGTGAGTATAAGATAGTTTTGTGGATTTGCAGGACATTATATGACATTACAAGCTGCAAAGAGAATGTTAATTAAGAACCATGACCTAGGTGGACATTGCTAAACTAATTAAGAACCATGACCTAGGTTGATGGAGAAGGAAAAGATAAAGATAGAAAATATGAGGAGACTTGAAAATCATGTCTTGGATATAAAATGTGACAAATGTTGCCAAAATCAGTAACCCAGTGCCTCACCAGGTCAGGGTTTGATTTTATGTCTCCTTTCATGCTTTTTTAATGCTTAGGGACTTGCACATAAACATGTCAACATTTTTTGGGCTTCAAGCCAATTATAAGGAGTTTTGACTCTCAAGTGTTTCACATTCTGATTAAAACAAGGGCTATGCTCAGCATAACTTGACCTCAGATCATAAGCATGGCAAAACTCCGTCTCACTGCAAAGCTTTGACCTGCTGATGTCAATTCTATGTTTACTATTTTGTGGATAGTTTGTGATAAGACGAAGTTGTAATATTTTCATAAAATTTAAAAATTGGTAATTTACAATATAGTAAGATTAGATTCATAATATTCATCCACATATTTGATACTATGAAGCATTTGAGTATCCCCTTCTTTCGCAATATGCATGTTAGTTTCAAGATTCTGTATGAATTACATTTCTTTATATGGATCATGATATGTGAAGCTTTCCTACTATGTTGAAGTGATTAAAGAGCAGAATTATTATATTGTAGAAATGGATGGACAAATATATACATAGATACTGAGTAATTGATGTCATAGCTCTGTCTGAAGCATTCTGGTGTGCCCTTTTGTACAGTATGTGGTCATTTTGACATCCTTCACATTATTTTTCCTATATATGGATCATGAATAAGATTTTACTTTTTAGAGTGTGTTCCAATGTTTGGGAACTGATATTGATCCTGATGTGAGTAAAGATACAGAATTATTTTATTTAGTTGATTTGCGTTGTCAGCATGGTACTAATTTCTGGGTATCGTAGAGCATTGCACACTATTGATTATGCTAGAGTGCTTGAAATGCTTTTGAGTTATTATCCTCCAAATTCTGATAAAAAGTTGTATTTACTTTTTAGAGTGTGTTCCAATGTTTGGGAACTGATATTGATCCTGATGTGAGTAAAGATACAGAATTATTTTATTTAGTTGATTTGCGTTGTCAGCACGGTACTAATTTCTGGGTATCGTAGAGCATTGCACACTATTGATTATTGCTAGAGTGCTTGAAATGCTTTTGAGTTATTATCCTCCAAATTCTGATAAAAGTTGTATTTGCTAACTAATATTCTTTGTTACAGAATCAAGATCTGCCTCCTCATTTCAATCATACAAAGAGGTAATTAATGTTATGCCTATTGCATCAAAAATATGTGAGGACCATGAATAGTGCAATTGAATAAGTCTAGTTCTGTGGTTTTCCAGGGATGTCTTGCAAGTGGAGCATCTACATGTCCTTGTAGTGCTGATTCTGCATCATCATATTCGGACATTGGGGATTGTGAGCAAAATGCAATCATACATTTTCCTCCTGCACATAAGGGATTTTCTGGCCGTTACTCTTTTATGTCAAAGCCTGTCCATCCAATGCCTTTTCCAGATCAGGTTATGGAAACTGATGGTCAAGTGGTAAATAGCAACAGATATACATCTACTGAGTGGAGGAATTCTGTTAGGTGGCCGGACAGTTCTGTTCATGAACTGAAACCATTTGGAGATGACATTGGCTCAATGCAAGCCTTTCCTGAGCTTAATTTATCTTCCCAAAGAGAGAGAAATGGGTTGACTAGTGCAAATAGTCCTGATTTTGGCTGGGAAATTGAAAATGCTAAGTATAAAAATATGCATTGTGGTTTGGGCTTATCAACTTCAGAAGTACTGAGATGTGGGTTGTGTGAAAGATGGTTATCACAGAAATCACCATGGAGCTCACATAGAATGATAAGATGTGGAGATTTCCCACCTTCAGGTGTTCTTTCTTGTGGCCATGTTTACCATGCAGATTGCCTAGATCAGACTATTCCCGAGTCACAAAAGCATGATCCACCATGCCCATCATGTGCTGGAGCAATTAATACTACTCTGGTATCTAATATTGAACTGCCAGCCTCCGTTGCTGGACTACAGGCAATGCCTGCATCGGGAGCCAGATGTCCAAGGTTTAGAATTGCCACTGATGATAATGGCCTTCCTTCCTCTGGAAAACAGAGCCATGCTCGGTCAGATTATATGGCTGACATACCAGGAAAAAAATGGCATATGCAGATGCCTGGTTGTAATAAGAAGTCGTTTTTAAGCAAGACTCTTTCAAAAAAACATTTCTTTAAGGGAAAATCAATCAAAGAAATTACGGCAGAGGATTTTGATTCAAAGAATGCTGGTTCTACTGTGAACATTCGTCATGGTATTAAATCAGCAGATAATTGTGTTGCTGGCTGCTCAAGGCACTAATAATGCCGCATAGAATCAGTGCTGATACATTTCATTGGGTACAGCATGTGTTGTAGATTAAATTTGGATGATTGAAAGAAATTTTTAGCATGGACTGGGCCATAAATGTCATGAAATGAGAAGCTGGTGTACATTACTCATCCAACTGCTAGGTTAGACGTAATATCTGCTTGCAGGTAACCATGCTGTTCTATATGAAAGTCGTAGTTTTCTGTTTACATTAATCTCTACTCTCTGAACCTGTCTTGTTGAGTACACCTATTGTTGTTAGCTCTCATGTTATGGTAAACATAAGATTTTCTAGGGCAATTGTTATTCATTATACTCTAGGTCAATACACTCTAGGATGCTTGAGAGTATATACAGGTTTACCTTTCATGGAATAATGTCTCTGAAATACCATGTCTCTGATTCCTGTTTTTACATGGACTCATTCCCATGGCTTTCTGTTCTTGTAGACGGGTAAAGCAGTTCAGTGTTTTGTTACTTGTAATCATAATTTCTTTATTTATTTATCATAGGAAACCTTATTACAGTAAATGTAGATTTTCCGGGCAGTTGTTATGCATTGTACTGCAGCATGCGAGCATATGAACGTCTGCTTTCTATGGATTAATTGCTGTAAAATACTGTAAGTTAAATTTTTGTTTCATGCTAAACAATGGACTCACTGTTCCTCCCTTCATGAAAAAGCCATTTAGTGACCACACATGATATGGATTTATGGAAGCGATAGTTTGTTAGTGAGCATTTATTATATCAGATTATTGGAGTTATCCTTGTAAACTGGAAAGGCTCTTCTGAACTGTTTTGCCTATGTGTAATCACTTTCCTTTTTTGTATAATTAGAAATAGTGGGCAGAGTGAGCATTTATTTAATAATATAATATATTACATAATTGGAGCTATTCTTAACAGATGGGTAAGGCTCTTCTGAACTGTTTTGTGTATGTGTAGTCACTATTCTTCTTTTTATAAATGTAACCTTTCAATGGGCAGTGTGCATGGTATGGATTCACGGTATTAATAGTTGGCAGAGATCATTTTATCTATGCATGATTTTCTGCATAAACTCTTCATAAGGTTAATAGAAATAATATGTCATGGACTTATTTGTTGATTTTGAATATCTTATGCGTTGGATTGCAAATGAACATGCAATTTACATGGATATGCATGTACAAGCAAAGATTGAGGATAATGTATATAGATTTGAGACATACGTGAAATCATGTTGGGGTCTAAAGTGTAGGTAAATTTGGACGTGTTTTAACTTTTTAGTGACAATTAATGAGACATAATGCCTACTTGTTTTCATCAATAACGATTTTTACATTTTAATTTGAAAAGCAAACAAAAACACTCATCAAGCAATGCACCTATTTTAATTGGCTAAAGGTTAAAAATTTACACAGGAGGAACTGCACATACTAAAATGTACCAATCTGGAAGCACAACTTAGGATGCAAATCCTGGATTTATGTTTTTGCCTCTTCTGTGTTACCAACATTGCTTAGAGGCATATGTGTGTTTTACAGGAGTGTTAGATTTTTCCAAAAATTGTGCTATATTCCACTAGTAGAGAATTTCCTCCTGGCAAGGATTTTATTCCACAATTATATTTAACAATAGTTTGAATCCGTTTAATGGAATGGGTAATTCTATGTATATTGAATAATATAATATCATTCAGATCATACCTCTTGAATGATATGTCACTTTGGATATCTTAACCAGACTGAAATTAGAAACATGTTAACTCTGCTCTGTGCGTGATGTGTGTCAATCCAATTATTGTCTATGATCTCTAGGTGTGTTTACATATTTGTTGGAAATAAGGCATCCGTGCATCAGTGTTAAGGATAAATAAATGCAATGAAGCTATAATAAGTAAATTACACTTTATAATCACGTACTTGATAAATATAAAAATTGAATGAAAAAACAAGAAAAGTTGTGTACCTTGATACAGATGAAAAGAGGATGACTTTCTTTGTGACATTTGGCAGTGACCTAGAATATAATGTTTAGGATCTATAAGATGAAGAGTCTATGAAGCCAGGATTAGTTAATTATGTGCTTGTTACGAAGTGTTGCATAAGTAATCTTTGTGCTTGCGGCTTTGGTCTGCAACTTGCATTTTCAATCTGATGTTTACAATTCGTAAGTACTCGCATACAAAGATTGGCCTCAAGAGTCAGGATCTAGAACGAAAACTTATTGGATTAGGGGAATTCTCCTTTGTGAAGGCAATGGATTTGATTAAGTGTTTTTCTTCAAGTTGGAAGGCAAACACAATGTTTGCAGATGTAATGAGAAAGAGCAGCTTATAACTTGTGGCTTCACTTTACCGGGATTAGGGATTATTTGTTTCTAGTTTAGTAAAGTCATTCAAATTAACAAAATAATTAACCAAAATAACTTTTTTTTACATGAATTTTGAAAAGATCATCAACATTCTTCTATGTTGTCTTCAGGGGTGATATTTTCAATTGGTCAATTTTTTAATTTTTTCTTTGTTTCACCATGGAGAAAAGAATTCCTCTTATGCTTCATCCAATCAGATTTGGGCATTCCTCACTATAGAACATTTCTTCATCTCTCTAAAACTCTCTTCACACCATATAAATGCCTTGTGAATCTAATGATTTGTTTTCAATCAAATCATGTGAATCTTAACTCTCTTCAACTCTCTGCATGCTATAGACTAAATGCCTTGTGATGCAATGACTTGTTTACAACCAAATCATGTGAATCTTAACTCTCTTCAACTCTCTGCATGCTATAGACTAAATGCCTTTTGATGCAATGACTTGTTTACAACCAAATCAAGTGAATATTTTCTATCTTACACTTTTTCCAATCAGATTTGGACATTCTTCATCTATAGAACATTTCTTCAACTCTCTCCCAACCATAGAGTAAATGCTTTGTGGTATAATGATTTATTTGCAACCAAATGTGAATCTTCTAGTTAAAAGCACTTTTTAACTGGAAATTTCAAACTATAACCATTTGTCAACATATGTAACAAATTACTTTTTAACTAGAAGTACAAGGGTAAATGTAAACAAAGCTTTGAGTTGAGAGGTTTTCTTGCAAATCACATGAAGAGTACTACAATTGAAAATTGTGCAAGATAGACAAAAAAATTACATTATTTTATATACATCAATAAATAACTATTTCATTGGAGAAAATGAATCGCATATAAGACCACAATTCAAAAGAGGAGAATTTTTTTATAAAATTGGAGATAAGGAATGATGTTTGTTTTGGAGAAATTAAGAACACATGAAGTTGAATTGTCAAAAGGTCTTCAATATATCACTAGTATTTTAAACTATAGATTCATGTGATTGTCATGGAGAATCACATCACTTTATGGAGGGAGATAGGGAAAACAAGTGCCTAAATAAGAAAGAAAAGCAATTAATGAAACATTTGATAGTAGAGTATGAATGTACAAGAGGAAAAAAAGAATATGAAGAATGTTTTGTAAATTAAAAGACAAGCTAGTTAAGGATTTACCGAGATTGAAGAGAACGGATTGATTCCTATTTCTAACTTTTCATCTTAGCAAAAGAGTGTTTTGTTAGTTCTCCTTAAAGCCAATTTGATTATTCTCTCTTGGCCAAAATGAAGTAAAACAATATAAGTTAAGCCATGAAAATTCTTCTGTTTGTGTGCATTGTCAAATATATGGTTGTTACAGAAATGAATTCAATCCTTGTAATGCAAAATTCAACAATTTATCATATTTAGTATCATTCAGATGACAAGGAATGAGTTGCACCTACCCTATCTCTTCAAACTAACACTTTTTCCAATTATGTTGCTCCTCATAATGTGTGACTTGCAAATCACCTATTGAGAACTCGTTGTCATGGTGGTACATTTTCATTTGCATTCATACTTAGGCAGCAACATAATAGCCTAATTATTTGATTCTATATTGGGAGCAAGAATAGTTTTCAAACATTTATCTTTTATTGAGTTGTACTGATTTTTCATGTTTTTGGCATAGAGTTGTTTATCCTCGACTAGGACCTTTTCCTTGCTTGAAAGACTATATCTTTTAAAGTTAATCTTTCCTTAATGCTGAAAGTGTGAAATTCTTCATCATGGATCTCCTCTCCTAGTAATTTGGGAAGGTGCGTATTTGTTGCTTGAAGATTTCCTTTCATTACAGAGGTAGATATCTTTAGACAAAGACCTCTTTTGGTCCTTTTGATAGTCTAGTAACTTATGCTTAACTCATCATGTTGGCTAGTGAAATTCATGCCTTCTCCATTGACCCTCCATTAATCGTTGTCTTATCAATTTGTGTGCGCTCTTGTTTCTTTGTAGAAGTCCACTTATGCTCTTCCAATGGCATTCTAAGAATGATATTAATAGTTGAGACATTCTTTTACATTGAGGTCGCTTTAACTAGTTGACTTGGAACCTTTTTTTCTCTCGCTTTAGTACTATTGTCATTTGCTTTATATTTGTGCATATTTGAATATTTTGCATGAATTGATGGGATCCTAAGCTTAAGGGCTTGATTATCCTTCAACTTAGTGTAATTTTATTCTAGTTTGGTTTCTTCATCTAGTTGACTTGAAACCTTTTGTTTGCTATAAATCTAACATCATATGCATATTTGGATGTATTGCATGGATTGATGTGATCCTAAGTGTGCTTTATCATCTCTCATTTTAGTGTCATCATGTCCTTAGCTTGTCTTGCTCTTAATTGTTTATTTTGTTATCTATACTTTATCATAAGCATTAATTGGGACTTTTGTTATAGTGCAGGCTAAATGTAGTGTCAAAATTGTAACTCTTTACAATTTCATGCTCTTTTTGGGTTGTCGCTTTAGTGAGCCTTATTTTGGATAATTTCAAGTCTATTTTGGTCTTATCTATATAGTTTTCATATGCACATATGGTAACCATGTCCTATGTCCAAGGACCTTATAGTCAACAACCATCTTTCTCTAGTCTCTCTAGTCAACTCCTAGCACCCTAGTCTCAACAAAGTGTGGCTCCTAATACCCAATTCCCTCTACAAGGGTTCACATTCAAACATGTGCAAGAGTTGATTTTTGACATTTGTGATCCAAACTCAAATTTTTAATATAGAAGTTGGAAGTTATCCTAAATTTGCAAATACCTTGAGAGCACTATATAAGGCAATCATTTATCATTCACAGTTAAGGATTCACAAGTTATCGTTCCAATTCAAGTGTCCTAATTCCTTAGTTCAAGAAAAGATTTTTGTATAAGGAGGATCACGCTAGACCAAATTATCTCCATAATTTGTCATAACTTGTCATGTCATTACATTAACACTTGGAGGACTTGTCTAATGAGGATTGCATCGCCACTATTATCAATCCTTCTAAGGTGTTTTCTAGTCAGTTCAATATATCATTTATGATTTAGCTTCTCTCGTATTGGAGGTAAGCTCTCTTTTACATTATCATTGCTATAGTAGAGTTAGAAACACCAACATAGGGTTTGATTTAGGGAAACTCCTATGCAACACAACATTTTCCCTCCTCTATCTATGTAAGTTAGAGATTAATAGCTGAAAGTTGTAGATTTGTGCCAAAGTAGATTGAGATTTATAGTCCACACTTTGAACATGTAAAACCCCTAGACTATGCTGATAGCTTACTTGATCAATACTTTTATGTTAAATTTTAAAGAAAACAGCTTAGATTTTCAAACCATTGATCACATTTTGACTTTACAGGCCATCATTAAGGAGGCTCGCCACTGCTCGACGAAAGTTTATTTGCTGTTTTGTTGACTTCCGCAAAGCTTTCGAATCTGTTCCTTGGGTGGCTCTCTTTTAGTGTCTTAGGGACATTAAGATCTCAAAGATTCTTCTTACAACTATTATGAGGTTATACGAGCACATTGAGGGCAGATTCAGGACTCCACATGGCTTCTCTAATCCTATCTAGAGCACTATTGAGGTGAAACAGGGTTGTCCTCTCTCCCCCACTCTCTTTGGCATCTACATCGATGAGCTTGAGGCTTTTCTCCGTGATTGCTCGCTCCCTGGCGATGGCTGTTATCTATATCAGGTATTGATCTCTATTCTCCTATTTGCTGATGATGTGATTCTCCTAGCATCTTCTCCCGATGGTCTTCAGTGGCTCCTTGATGGCTTGGCCTCTTTCTGTGACTCATGTGAGCTAGTTGTAAATCTGGGCAAGACTCGGGTTATGGTCTTCAATTGTTTGAGGACATCCCATCTCCATTTTTATTTCTAGGGTATCGAGATCGAGATTGCTTCTTCATATACTTACTTGGGGGTTAAGTTTTCTAGACCTTGATTCAGCCTAAGACAAGCCATGTAGCCCAGAGTCAACAAGGGGCTCGACTCCCTTCCTATTTGAGCGACAGTGCTTTCAACACCACTTCCAGGACATCACGACTAAGATGTCTCTTCTTGACTCCTTGGTCAAGCTGACTGTCCTCTATGGCTCTACTATTTGGGCCCCCTCCCTCTTAAAGTCTAACTAGGCCTCTATTGAGAGAGTCCAAACTCTTTTCCTTTGACGCATTATCAAATATCACCAGTTCACACTACACAACATCATTTTGGCTGAGTTTGGTGCTCACCCTTTCAGATTGGGGACTATCTTTGATTTAGTTTGGCTTCTTCACCAGCTTTGGAGCTTTGTTGATTCCTCCAACGATCATCATAGATATTCCTACTTAGCTTATTGTTCCTCTATGGAGGTTGCAGGTTCAAACTCTGGTCACAGGCCTCGTTGTTGGTACACCCAGGTCTCTAGTCTCTTGAGCTCGATCGGTATTAGTTTGGATCATTTTCCCCCCTTCCATTTTTCTCTGGATGCTCCAGCCCATCTTCTTCCACCTCAGCAGGAATTGAATGAGCATGTTAGACTTGACATCTACAAACAATATGTTATCGCAACCTGGAGGAATCCTCCAGGTGGGCTTCGTCCGCACATGGCCTTCTATGCTGAGCACTTTCTTGATATCCAGGATGGGATCATCTTACATCCTTGGTACCTCACTCGTCATTGGACTCACACTCTTTGCATCTCCTTGGGATCTTTTAGGGTGGGTTCTCACTAGCTACATATTCAGATTGATCACCAGATTGGTAGGGAGGATAGGATCTGTCGGCTTTGTCACCTTGGGGAGGTCGAGACTGAGTCTCACTTCATTTTTCATTGTCCCATTGATTATGAGACCTGAGGGAGATTCTACTGTTTGTTCAGAGAGTGTCAGTCAGTTCCCTCATTCTTTAGATATATTGACCACCATTGTCTTGCACTCTATCTTTAGGAGACCATGCAGCTTCGTGAGCACACTATATATCTCTTGCTTTGCTTGACATTGACCCCTATGTAGCTCATCACCTCTTTCTTCAGTCCTATAGTTCCTACCTGAGGATCGAAGCGGCCTCTTAGCACTATCTCGGTTCACACCAGATCTGTGAGACCCTGCAAAGATTACACTCGGCAACGTCCCTCTAGTAGACCTCAGAGGCGACCTTCGAGAGTACTTGATTGCTCTAATGTCCAAATTTCCATTCTGGACTACTTCTCACCTATGGGGAGTTCTTAGCTGTTGTTATTCCTTTTTCTTGGTTCTTTTGTTGTTTTGCTTCCACGTTCTTTCTATGAACGTCGTTTGGTGCTCCCTCTGCTGGCATTTTCCCTTTGTACTATTTCCAATCCCTTAGATCCTCATTGGTCTCTTGTTGGACATTAATAAATTTTTCTTATCTAGAGCATCATGATTCATAACCTAAAGCCACAAAGAAATTTGCACGTTTAGGGTACTTATCTCCATTATAAAACACTATCAATACCATGTTGCAAATACATATTTCTTTCCACATCTTATTTCTAGATCTCTACTTTGTGTTGGTTTTCAATTTTATATTTTTTTGTTGATGTGGAATTTTGTCAATTTTCTAGCATTTTACCTTGATCTTTGGATAATCATATAAAATCAAATGAAAACAACATAGATAGGGAATAATTAACCATTGTGTTAAACTCTCCTCTAGGACTGTAGTTGGACTTTGTTAATTATCGTCGTAAATGAATGTTGGAAGTACTGAATGATTAAGGTCTTATCTTACATTCTTTGTATAAGTCTTCTATTTTCAACATCATATTTATATATTATGTTTCTTTTTATTATTTTTATGGTGACAAATATTTTAAAATTTGATGTTTTGTTTATTTCAATTTATAGCACTATTTTTTTATACATGTATGTTTTGTTTTGGTTTTTATTTACATAAGCATGACACATGACATGAGACTTCATGTGTTATTGTCATTGTAGAACACCTTGTGATGCAATAAGTATTGCAAGGGGAAGCCAATTTATTACATTTTTAAAACTAACTATATAGATTTTTTGAAAATATTGTGTTCTTATTCCAAGATAAATCATAATACATTTCTTACCAATGCCAACACAACTTAGTAATCTTGAATTGTAATTTTATAGGCTAAAAAATGAATATCGTGAGTATAATAATTTTTAAATGTATTTCATTCACTCTATTTTGTTAATATTTTCCTTTGACAATATTATTGCAACCAAATCTACTTAGCTAATTATTATTGTTTGTACTTGTGTCATCTTAAAGTGTACACTTGTTTTGTAAGACCTTTTAACCCTACATTTTGATGATATCCAAGAAAATGGATGCATTTATGCTCAATCTGCTATCTTTTCTTGAGTTTCTACCCATTTTCAACCATTCTTTCTCCATCCTTGAGTTCCTAAAGGGGATCTTGATGCCAAAATCTCCTAGGTTGAGATTAAGGTCAGCCTCAATCTGAGGCATTTTACCTTGGGATCTCGGACCCATTTCAGGGTTTTTAGTTTGTTTCTTGCCCAATATAGTTGTCCCTTTTTATTTGATTCTAAAATCACTATAAATTGAATTGTCCACACTTCATTTTATCATCCATTATTGTCCACACAATCCATATTTTCATGAGAAAGCATTCATTCAAGTCATCATTTGCAAGCAAGCTTTCAAGGTGCATTCAAGGAGTTCAAGTCTAGCAAGAAAGGACTCATTGAAGAAACTCATTTCATGTCATCATTCATGCATTTCCTTCTCAAAATCTAACTTCTTTCATCATTGGAGATATTGGAGTTATCAATGAAGGAGATCTTCATTCATCAACCTTGCATAAACATTCAAAGCATTTAACCCTTAAAGCAATCAAGAACATACTCACATCAATGGATCTATGATTTGGCACTTATAGACCTATTGAATTTGTGAAGACATCCTACATTATCATTCTACATCATTCATCTACATACAAGCATCTATACATCTTTGTGGATAATAGATCTGAATCCATAAATAGAGGTTTTGGTAAGCATGATGGATATCACCATCCCCCCCCCCCCCCCCCCCCCCCCAAAACAAACAAAATCCAATTTTCATGTGTGTAGGAGCATATCTACAGATTTTTTGAGCGACAAACTTGAATTTTGTATCTACAATTTTAGGTTTCTGTACAAAGTAGGTTGAGGTTGACCTACACCTCAACCCAAGACGTCCTTGACCCCTATTCAATGCTAAACCTCTAGGTCATTTTTTACCAGAGACCTCGAGCTATTTTTTAGAATTGACAAATCTCAGTTTCAAGATCCCAGATTTGACCCTATTTCAGATTCTTACATAGTTTGACAGTAGGTTTTCAAATTTGAATTGTCCACTCTTATTAGTCATCAAGGTGAGTTTGATTCCTCATTTTTTATTTCATAACACTTACTTTGATTTATCAAATCTAATAATTTCATGTGCTTAGCTATCATATGTATTTTACGTTACTTGCAATTCAATTAGTTGATTTACTTGCACTTAACAAACACATTAATAATTCTATAATTCTCCCGATGTCTCTTGCTCCTACTCCCACTGCTCCTGCATTTGAATTTGTAGCTCCCACCTCTCATCCTACAACTAATGGGGTTGCATGTATTGCTGGCGGTGGTGGGAGAGCTTCACCCATTACTGCTATTGACTCCTCATTTGCAGCGTTCGTTTATGGCAGGGCTAGGGTCTGCTCATCCGCTTTTGGTGCCCATTCTTCTCCTTTTGCTCCTTCTTCACTGGGTGCTCGTCCTGGTTCTGGGGGAAGGACTTTTGTAGACGTCGCTGCCCTTGAAGCTGGATTGCATGGTGCTATCCCTCATGTTAGTTCTTCAGGGCATTCTCATTGTGATGTGTCCCCTGTAAGTGTCTCAAATCCTATTAGGGTTTCTTTAGACCCAGAAACAGTTGAAGATATCTTCCATATGGCAGAAGAGCTCTCCTATTTTGCTGTAATTTTTCGTGTTCGGGGTTTTTCGCCCTCTCTTGCTGATCTTCATGCTTGGATCTCCATGCATTGGGAACCAATTATAGACAATAATGTCCACATCTTTTCGAATGCAAAATGATTCTTTATAGCCAAGTTTGAAAGTGTTAAAGAAAGGAAGACTATTATGTGTGATAATAGTTTTTCATGGTAGGGCAGATATCCACTTATGGCTAAACTGTGGCATATGGATTTTAATCCACTTACTGAATCCTTTAAGAGGTTCCCTATCTGGGTCTGGCTTTTGAATCTCCCGATGCATCTATGGCAAGATTTTGTTTTTGAAACTATTGGGAATGCTATTGGTGATTTTTTATATGTGGATTCTAACACTTCGAATATTTTCCATTCGACGTGTGCACAAATTCTTGTGGAGTTGGATGTTTCTAAGGGCCTTCTTGAGGATATTTTCTTGGATTTTGCGAGGGGTTCCTGGAGTCAAATGTTGGATTTTGAAGGAATCCCTTTTCGTTGCAAAAAATGTCACGACAGGTCATATTGCTGATAGTTGTGGTGCTAAGAAGTCCAAATCAAGGCGACCAGCTTCTTGGTGGTCAGGGGCCTCTTTTGAGCACTATACAGTGCATAAATCTACGGTTACGCCCCCGAAACCTGTGGGTGATTCTCCCCCTGATGATGCTTCTGGCAATCATTCGGTGCCCGTGGTAGAGGAAGTTGTTAGGACTTCAGATTTGGTCCCTATTCCCACTCTAGCTCCTACCCCTATATCAGATGCTCTTTCTGGGGGTTAGTCGTCTTCTAGCTCTCCTAGGGAGATTGTTGTGGCTTCTACTTCCCCTAGGTTCCACTGTTCCATTTCTTCTGGGGTTTGATTTGTTGAGGTTGTGAAGGTGGAGGATGGTTGGATTGCAGTAAAAAGAAAGAAAACTAAGCCTTCTACTCCCCCTTTAGATATGAACCTCCGGTCACACAAGGAAGGCACTAAATTAAAAGGAAAATCATAAGTTCCCTTGTTGTCATTGGCTTTTTCGATGAGGTGCTGGCTGCTGAGTAGGTGTGCTAGTTGCTGGCTTTTGCTTGCCAGTTGGTTTAGTCTCTAGGTTCTAGGTCCCTGTAAAATCTGGTTGCTTTTCCTGGTCTTCTCTTTTGGTTTCAAGTCCCTGTAAAACCTGGTTTTGGTTTTTTAACTGGTTTCAGGTCCTAGTAAAACTTGGTTGTGCTTCATGGTTTATCTTTTTCTTTTATGTAAAGGGTTTCGAGGCCCCTTCAAAACTTGTTTTTACCTTAATCTAAAACAAACACATTAATAACTCAACATTAAAGAGACATAATTTCCCACAGAAAGAGATCCTTTAAGTATACATCTTGAAAAATGAATACGATTTAGCATTGACACCTCTTCCATCCACTTTGGGTAATATTAATCTAATTTGAGCACTTTGGAAGGTTATGCTTAAAGGTCCCTCTTTCACTTTCCGTAATGTGCATACAAAATTAGGGGTTCAATTTACACATATTAATTTCCATCTCACATATTGATTGTGCCCTTATATGTTTTTAATGTTATATTTTGGTGAACACATCACTTTCACACTTCATACCTTTTTTTTATTGTTTCTAGAACTTACCTTACATCATTGTGTGTTCAACTTCACCATACATTTTGGTGAACTCATTGATATTACATTATATATCTTCTTATTGGATGATTAGATCTTCATTGTATGGTCTCTCTTTGCATTTTCACATTGTATGCATTATTGCACTTTACACATTCTTGATAGTTAGATCTTATCTTGGAGTTACATTTTTGCATTGTGATTTTCAAAATTTGCATAATATCATTATTAAATTTTTAGTTTCTTTACCCTTTTGTGCATGAGCTTTATCACTTTGATTTCCACCTATAGCATTTCGGTTAGATGAAGTTGTAGACTCATGGGTTCTTTTGATCCCACTTTCTCCTTTCCTAGAAATCTTGATGAAACAAGCATGCTCCCTCATGATCCCAATCCCATCATGGTGAATAATTCCTCTCATTCTTCTCATGAAAATGATGATGTATTGCACCTTTCTCCTACCCAAGTCCAAAAGATTATTAATGAATTGTAGAAATTTGAAAATTGGTTAGCTCAAGAGAATCATGATCCCGATATTGTTTCTGTTGTATAAGCCTTAAGGAAACTCATTCACAACAATGAACATCGCATTACCCTCTTGCTCAACATTTCCCATCTTATCGATTCTAATGTTAAACCTTTAGTGGATAGTGCTCAAGAGATAGGATATGTTCCTCCTATGAATGTTGAAACTTTCCTAATTTTTACTTCCATTCCTAGTGTTCCTACTACTACATCGCCGCTTGTTAAATATAATTCTTCCTCTTCCCACTCTTCCCACAATTGTCTTGTGTTTCTTTACCTACCTCAATGCCTTCGTACTATAATGTTCCATTTACATATTTTGATGCAGGAGCATCCTAGGATTTCTTGCAATCCTACATGTTGGAGCCGAGTGCCAGTGTTTTCCAATTTTCATTTGTTGCCGAGCTAGTTAGTTATGCCAAGTTATTGTAGCTTTAGTGCATGCCAAGTTACTATAGCTCTAATGAATGCCAAGTTACTATAGCTCTAATGGATGCCGAGTTACTATAACTCTAGTGGATGCCAAGTTACAATAGCTCTAGTGGATGCTGAGTTACTATAGCTCTAATGGATGCCAAGTTATTATAGCTCTAATGGATGCTGAGTTAGTGTAGCTCCTAGTGGATGCCGAGTTACTATAGCAATCTAGTGGATGCCAAGTGTTCATGTATGTGATGAGTGCCAGTATTGGTTGTGGTTATGTTCGTGTTGAGTTGGTTGTGAGTTGACTTTTGGCATTTAATTTATGTATGGGTATTTAATTTGTGTTGTGGCTGACTTGTGGCTTGACATATATTTAATGTAAGGGATTTAACTTAGTTTGTAATGAGATGGGACAACTTGTGGCTTAGTTGGGTATAAGTAAGGGGTTTTGTGGAGTCTTTAGGAGATAGTTATGATTCCAACTTTGAGAAGGGGATGAAGTGTAGATGGAAATTTTGAAGAGCTAGGGCTGTGGCTTAGAAACCAAAGGATTGCTTGGTGGACCTGAGGGTACAAGTGTGGATTCTTCTTGGTGTTCTTATCCAGTTGTGTATATGGACTAGTTGAGATTGGGTTTGTAAGTTGGATCTTGTTGGATCTTGCAGAACTAATTTTGTAATTTTTGTTTGTAGTTGGCCCTAACCTGGAAGGCCTTACAACTGGGCATATTGCATGTAATCAGTTATATCTATGAATAAAGAGTTGTGATTTGGTATTAGATCTTGCATTATTGTTGCTTTGTTGTTGTATTTTTGTTGTGTGGTTGTTTACTGGGGGTTTGGACATCTCCTTTGAAGATTCTCTTGCCTTGCATTATGTCAGGTGGTATAAGAGCGAAGGTTGTTCTTAAATATGTGGACAGATCACCAAAGTTGAGGTAGTTTGCACCAGGATTTGCAGAGAAGGTTGATCTAGTGGCTGATAGATCTTCTAGCTTTGCAGATCTATTGCTTTGGGTTTACGATTTTTTTTTGGAATATGCCCCCAAGAAGATTGGACCCTAGGGAAAATTGATGATCTTAGTGATTTCATGGAAGAAATGATCTTAGAGAAGATTAGATCAGAGTTCAGATCTGAGATTGCATTGATGAAGAGTGACATGATCGCTAAAATTGTAAGTGCTTTAGGTGGTGTACCTAGGAATGTGGGTACTAAAAGTAGTTATGAGGAAGTTGCTGAAGAATTTTAAGCTAATGGATCTAGTGGTGAGGACATAACTGATCATGTGGGGAGACCTATTGGAACTAGGGCTGGTCAGTTTGCTAGACCTAAATCTCAGTTGAAGCTGAAGCATAAAATGTAGGTTTCTAATTTCTCAGGTACTTTGACTCCTAAAGACCTAATTGATTGGATTGGTGAATTAAAAGACTGCTTTGAGCTTGAGGATATTGAGGACCCACTCAGAGTGAGGTTGGCACAAACTAAGTTGAAAGGACATGTTGTTCTTTGGTGGAAAGAATTACAAAGAGATAGAGAAGAGGAAGGTGAAATGAAGATCACTAGATGGAGATTGATGGTTACTAAGTTGAAGTTCATTCTTGCTGATTATGAACTTGAATTTTTTTAAAAGAATGCAGAATCTGAAACAAAAGGATATGTCTATGAAAGATTATACTAAGGAGTTCTACAAGTTGACTATTCAGTCTAGTCATAGAGAATTGTCAAAGGAAAAGGTAACTCGGTAGATTAATGGTTTGAGATTCAATATTCAGGATGAGGTTGGTATGTTGAATATTTCTTTAGTTGAGAATGCTTATCAGTATCCTTGAAGGAAAAATATAAGTTGAAAAGGAAAGGTCAAGGTAATGCTATAGGGAAGGAGAAGCAGGATAGCTTGGCACAAGCTAAACCGAGTATTGAAGGTGAACTAAAACCTACCGATTAGAAAAAGACAGGTAGAGGTGAGTTCATAGGTAGTTGTTTCATATGTGGCAAAGAAGGGCATAGATCTTTTGAATAATTTATTGGTAGGACAATTGTTGTTGTGAATGAGGTTGAAGTCTAGGATAGTCAGCTTGAGAAAGGAGAGAATTTTTTGGCTCGACTAGTACTGGTGGGTCAAAGAACATGAGATTCTTGTCAGAGGACTTGTTGTAAGTCTAGTGGTAAAGTCTGCAAGGTGATTGTGGATGGTGGTAGTATTGATAACCTTGTTGCTGAGGAGATGGTTCAGAAACTTGGTTTGAAGAGAGTAAGACATCCTTATCCTTATAGGATTTGTTGGTTACAAGATGAACATGCTTTGGAAGTGAGGGAGCAATGCCTTATTGATTTTCAGATTGGGCAATATAAGGATCAAGTTTTGTGTGATATTGTGGACATGAACAATTGTCATGTGTTGCTCAGTAGACCTTGGCAATATTATTGCAAGGTTGTGCATGATTGTGTCAAGAATGTGTTTATTGTTGAGAAGGTGGTAGAAAGTTTTCCCTGATTCCTTTGTAGAATGAAGAGCTCAGTAGGAGGAACCTAAGTATTGGCAACTGAGTTGAGTTGGTAGATTTTGAGAAGGTTGGAGATCAGTGTGGAAAGTAGACCTGTAGCACACCTCAAATGGATGTGAAGAAGCAGAAGAAGAACAAGGGAAAGAGTGTACAAGTTGAAGATTTGGAGGATATGTATGTGAAGAACTAGTTTGGGATTTATGTGCTAAATCCTAGAAGATGTTCTTCTTGTTACTAGAAAATCTTTTTAAACTCAGGATGTTTGATGCAGGAGCATCTTAGGCTTTCTTGCAATCCTGCATGTTGGAGCCAAATTCCAGTCGTTTCCAATTTTCTATTGCTACCAAGCTGGTTAGCGTATGCTGAGTTACTGTTGCTTTAGTGCATGTTGAGTTATTGTAGCTCTAATGAATGTCAAGTTACTATAGCTCTAGTGGATGCTCAGTTACTGTAGCTCTAGTGGATGTGAAGTTATTGTAGCTCTACTGGATGCTGAGTTACTGGAGCTCTAATGGATGCCGAGCTACTATAGCTCTAGTGGATGCTGAGTTACTGTAGCTCTAATGGATGCTGAGTTACTGTAGCTCTAGTGGATGCTGAGTTACTGTAGCTCCTAGTGGAAGTCGAGTTACTATAACAATCTTGTGGATGCCAAGTGCCAGTATTGGTTGTGGTTTTGTTTGTGTCAAATTTTCTGTGAGCTAACTTTTGGCATTTAATTTATATATGGGTATTTAATTTGTGTTGTGGCTGACTTGTGGCTTGACATATATTTAATGTAAGGGGTTTAATTTAGTTTGTAATGAGTTGGGCTGACTTGTGGCTTAGTTGGGTATAAGTCAGGGGTTTTGTGGAGTCTTTAGGCAGTAGTTATCATTCCATCTTTGAGAAGGGGATGAAGTGTAGATGGAAATTTTGAAGAGCTAGGGCTACGACTTAGAAACCAAAGGATTGCTTGGTGGATCTGAGGGTACAAGTGTGGATTCTTCTTGGTGTTCTTATCCAGTTGTGTATCTGGACTAGCTAGGATTGGGTTTGTAAGTTGGATCTTGTTGGATCTTGCAGAATTGATTTTGTAATTTCTATTTGTAGTTGGCCCTAATCTGGCAGGCCTTACAGTCGGGCATATTGCATGTAATCAGTTATATATATGAAAGAGTTGTGATTTGGTATTAGATCTTACGTTATTGTTGCTTTGTTGTTGTATTTCCATTGTTTGGTTGTTTGTTGGGTGTTTAGACATCTCCTTTGGGGATTCTCCTGCCTTGCACTATGTCATATTCCAATCCTCTTCCTACCACTTCTACTATGCTTCATGTCTCTTGCAACATTCCCTCCGCTTCATATAACTTTCCTAACACATCCATTGTATCTCTTTTTATCATTTCCTCTATCGATTCTGCCATTAATAACCTAGCTCAAAGTACCTCTTCCTTGCAATAACCTGCTTCCTTGACTGGATCTAAATTCAACATCCTCACACGTGATATTGTTAATCCTTTGTCTTTAGAAATTATTAGAGTTTTAATTCCTTCAAACTTTGAGATCTCATGTCTTGAGACATATAGTTGTAAAGGTGATCTTGTAATTCTTGTTAAAACTTTTCAAAGCTTGTGTAGTGATCTTGTTCACAACTATAGGCTCATAGCTAAGTTGTTCACTAGAACCTTTTGAGACAACTTTGCAATGGTATTTCTCCTTACCTACCTATTAAATTAATTCCTTTCAAAACTTGTCAATTCTTTCATTCAACGATTTAAAAGCAATATTGGTCTTCAATTTTGTTTACTGACTTAATACATCTCAAACAAAGAGGTTAAAGAAACAGTTTGTGACTTTATTGGAAGATTTATACATTTGCATTCTTAGATTTCTTATCATGTGCATAATATTGATATAGAATGCATATTTATTTCTAATTTGCAAAAAACCATTAGAGATAATAGTCTCCTTATTGAATTTACCTATTTCTCACAATTATGTGTAGTACTTCGTCATTATCAACTACAAGTGAGTCAATTTGAGAACATCACTCCAATGGCTCCTATTATTATTGATAAGAATGATGTTTCATCTTGTCCTAATAAGTCTTATAAGCCTAACAATTACATTAAGATCAACAAATCATCCAATACAATAGAAAATCAAGCGGAAATAACATCTAAAGGCATGTCTCTCTTGTCCTCCATTTTTAGACATAATTGTACTTATATTCCATTGTTTGAATATTTACACAATGTGATAATGAAATTACTCAATGCTAACATCATTAAGCTTCCTCTTTTCAAACCAATTGATCCAAACAAACCTCTTCCTAGATCCTTTGATTTCAAAGCCTTTTCACAATATCACCATCTACTCGGTCATGATACTGAAAGTGTTATTATTTGAAGAATATTACCAAGATCTCATTGATTCTAATGTTATATTTCTTGATGTTGATATTAATCATGGAAACAAATATGTTGAACCTCTGAATCAGAACTTTCAAATTTACATTAATCCACTACCATCTCACTCTACCAATACTATTGTCCAATCCTCTTTTTCTGCTACATATATTATTTATGATGATAAAGTTGAAGAATCCAAACATGTTGACTATGTGGAGTGTGTCCAACTTGAACCTAATCCTTAACCTTAACCTTAATTTGAACCTAAAGCTTGCATTATCATTGATCATGTCATGATTATTAAAGCACTTGATGGTCCTCTCTACATTATTGGTAGGGTGGTTGGTATTCCTTCTTGTGGTGTCCTAGTTGACCCTTCTTCCATGGTGATTTTTATAATTGAAGAGCATATTCTCAATAAAAAATTGCAAAAGGATTCATGTGATACATTTGATATATGAATTCAAACTTTCAATGGTGTTCTCTATCATTCTCCTGGTTCTATCTTTCTTCCTGTAGAACTTTGTGGTAAAATTTTAGACATCACTTTTATTATCATTCCT
Source organism: Cupressus sempervirens (assembly GCA_028749045.1). NCBI lineage: Eukaryota > Viridiplantae > Streptophyta > Pinopsida > Cupressales > Cupressaceae > Cupressus > Cupressus sempervirens. Next base: position 873,052,914 of record CM053789.1, read on the forward strand.
ACTTATGATCAATTTCAAGTCATTCTTGGCCTTACTTGATTCTATTTCATGCAATTCATATCTTATCCTATTCTACATGTCTTAGGTTTTCCCATTATGGTGAGATCAAGACCATTGACCATAGTCTTTATCATCCTTCTAGGTCTCGAGACTGTGTTGTCCTTGATTTATTTTGGCCTTTTATTATTGAAGCACCACCAAATCATCCTAATTATCTCTTTTGATCTTATCATTTTGCTAAAATTAAGAAGATTGTTGTACATAGTCAACCAAAGCTTGATCCTAGTTGTGGCCTTCTTCCCATTCCACCTACTCCTCTATCAACTTCTTCACCTTTTATTCAACATATTTGTCTTGCTATTACTCGGCCTTGTGTGGTTCCTCCAATTTTTGTCACAAGAGGAAAAGGACTCGATGTTGATTGATTCTACCCCACTTCAAGTATCTACCAATAAAAATGTAACTACTATGCCTGTGATTTTCATTAAAAAATGTCAATCTAATTAAGTGCCCCTGTCTCCCAAAATACTTCATTATCTCTTACACATTCTACTTCATTTCCCTTTGACCATCCCATGACTAAGCCTATGAAGGAAGTGAATGTGAACAAAGATAAAATAGATAAACATGTCAATGCTATTCATATCTTGGATTCTATTATGACTAATCTAGATGATGTTATTGATACTAACAATAATATGCATGCTAGTGATTTTGATGATATATATGAGACTATTGATCTTTGATCATTATTTACAAAATATCAATCACTTGAGAATTTATTTTTATTATCAATCACTCCTAGTAATGAATGTAGTAACCTAACTTCACAATATTTGTTCCTCTAGTCGTGCTTGGTGTTTCTCCTCTCGCTAGTTGTCCACCTTCCCTAGATAAAAAATTATATGCTTGATTAGCCCCTCCCATGCATTTGTCTTTATGTGTTTTTCTTTTGTGGTGTGCTTCCCCTATGATGTGTTGCTTGTATATTTTGTCTAGATATCCTTAAATGATATTATTTTCTTCATTGACACAAGATGATAAAGGAATTGAACATGTTGTGATCATTCTTCTATTTGTACCTCTCTTCTTCTATATTTTGTTACATTTTGTGTTGTACATGTACCATTGTTCGTAAAACTACCTTTATGTAGTCAACTTGGTATGTTACAACATGTAGCACCTAATTATTTTTGGTCTCCATTTGTGGTCCAAAAAGACTTTTCTTCATAACTCTTACATGTCTTTCATCCATTCTATTCTATTTACTATTCCTCCGAGGAGTGATGATATTTCATTTTGACATAATATTTCATATATTATCATATGATCATATTAACACCAAAGTTAGTAGATCCCTTTTGTGTTCTCCTTTTGTGCTCATTTCCCTTGATATATCCTTGTTTAGGGGAATTTCACAATGGAAATGTCTCTAGTGGATGCATGAAAATTCCATTAAAGCCATTGATCTTGTTGATGCATTAGCAATCTCTTTAATGTGAGGAAATACACTCTGCTCACTTTACACACACACATTATGTCTCATGATCTTCATCACTCTTCAAATCCCTCATTGATGTATTAACAGTCCTTAAGGCTCGCTCCTTACATTTTTGGACCCCTCCTTGGATTACAAAAAATTCTTGAGGCCTAATCCTTGCATTTGCATCTTTTTATCCTCTAAGCCTCTAAGAATACACAAATTCTTATGACTAAATTGACTTTCGGATTCCCCTTTTGGAGACAAAAAACCTTGAGGGTGTATCCTTGATGGATTGACTAGCATGCCACACAAACCTACTAGATTATTAATGCCATTTCCTTTTGTAGCATGTAGTTTTGTGTGATTCACAGTAACAAATATATATATTACTGGGCGAGGTAGTCACACTCTCTTTTTTGTTTTTTCCATTTTATTGATAATGTCTCTATTGTCATGATTTTGGATTTGACGAGGACTCAACCTTGTTGGGGGCTTGATTACTTCCTTGTCTCCTTAGTCTTGATGAGATAATCTTATTTGTTTGATCTACTTTACCATGAGTTTGAGTTCAACTCATACTCTTGCTAAATGGGGGTTGTATCATTTTAAAGTGTACACCTATTTTTGTGAGACCTTTTAGCCCTCCATTTTGGAAATCTCCTAGAAGATGGATGCATTTGTGCTTAATTTATTTTCCTTTCTCTTGTTTATGTGTATTTCCAATTGTTCATTAGCCATCACTAAGATCTTGGAGGGCATCTTAATGTAGGAAATATCTTGGGTTGAGGTTGAGGTTGAGGTTTATGGAATATTTAGGAAAGGTGAGATACTGAGAGAGGGGAGTGAATTAGTATCTTTTGAAACTTTTATTCCTTAATAACTTTTTCCCTCTAGATTACAATACTTGGTTTGCATGCATATTCATAATAATATTTTATGAAAAACATTAAGAAAATTTAAGAACTATCACAGTCATAACATCACATGCAATCATCAACACATTTGACACATTTGACAAACAAATTTGGTCACATAGAAACCCTTGGTTAGAGGGAAACTATAGTGGGGATGACACCAAAAAATCTTTTAGTACAACGGTAATAAGGTTTCATATTAGGGCATTCAAACATGATACATTTGGTGAATTACCCTATTAGGAGTAATACAATAGAACTTGTTAAAGTTTACCTTGTTAGAGGATTTAGCAACACTCTTCAAGTGTGCACTTGGTTAGGAGATCTTACAAAAAGACTTTTAGGTCCACTCTGTTAGGAGGTTTTCTGCTACAATGGTGAGAACGTATTAGTAAATTATCTAATTATATGCAACTTACTTTTCCTAATCTAGATATTATCTTCTCTGTACTTATATCACCTTCCTGCAACTAATTTAAACTAATTTTCCATTGTTCACTGCTCGGTATCTCTGTTCTACTGCAATATTTATAAAAATGTCATTTACTTGGCATAACTTCATTTCTCATCAATATTTAATCTATTCTCAATCCCTCTTTTTTATAGAAAATATTTGGCTTCAACCATATATGACCTAATTAGGGTTTGTAAACTTCTAGAATACATGATGAATTAGATCAACAATTCTTGTTCATTCACACTTACCAATATTCTTTTCTTTATTTTTATTAGCCAATGCTTGCACCTAGGGATCCATAAAGTCATGCATTAATCCCAACAAATCTTATCTAATCTTTGCCTCGATCTTGCTAAACGGTTTCCTCACTTAGTAGGATTCAACTACATGAAATTTTATGCATATGCAAACATTTATATGCTTCTTGTGTCACTCGATAAATATAAATTAATTTGTTTGATAAAATTTGTGTCCTTTGGTAATATATCCATGCTCTATCATATTTGTACTCAATTATTATTATGCTTGGTACTCATTCTTCTTACTGACTTGAACTTCACTTCGGTAACTATATCCACTTGGTGCCAAAATGTATGTTCGTTAACACTAATTTGTTTGGTGTTAACCAAGGTTCATCAAACTCTTTGTCCTGCATAAGTGACCTTCCTCTTCATTATAGTTTTTCACTAATGACAACACACAAATGCATATAGGAGTAATAGAGGTCAATCTCTTTCTGAGGTATTTTGCCTCAAGATCTTGGGCCCATTTTGGGGTTTTAAATTTGTTTTCTATCAAATGTAGTCAATCCTTTTAATTTTGATTCCAAAATTACTATAAAAGGAGGCCTTCTCACATCATTTGATCATATATTACTATCCATGCAATCCATATTTCCATGAGCAAGCATACATTCATGTCATCATTTGCATGCAAGCTTCCAAGGTGCATTAAAGGAGTTCAAGTCTATCAAGCAAGGATTCATTGAAGGCCTTAATTTCATATCACCATTCATGTATTTTCTTCTCAATATATAGCTTATTTATTTATTTGAGATAGTGGAGTTAGCCATCAAGGAAGGAGGTCTTTATTCATCAACCTTGCAAAAGTATTCAAATCATTCAACTTTTCAAATATTTAAAAGAATACTTACATCGATGGATCTATGATTTGACACTTTTAGATCTATTGCATTAGTGGAGATGTCCTATATTATCATTCTATATCATTCATTTACATACAAACATCATTTCATCGTTGTGGATGAAAAATCCAAATTCCATCTATAGATGTTTTGGTAAGAAAGGTGGATATTTGTTGGAATTCTTTAGAATAACTAAGAGGGTTGGGGGGGGGGGGGGGGAGGGGGGGGGAGGTGGTGGTGAATCAATTATCCAAGGTATGGATGTACAAATAAAACTTTTCACAGCTTAGTGAACCCATAAAATATTTATCATCATGCATGCATAAGATTATGCAATCACTTAAAACTTGTAGGTTATTGTCAAATCAATTTGCAAAAATGTAAACGTGAAACATAACAGATTCAATAACACACTTGACACAATGATTTATGTGGAAACCCAATTTGGAAAAAACCAGTAGTAACATGCTACTCTTTCTCACTATTCTAAAGTGATGTCTTGTGAAAGGCCAACCCTATTAAAGGCTACAATACACACTGTTAAATGTGACCCAGTTAAAAGATTTCAATCACCTTGTTAGAAGTGAGCCTTGTTAGAGGACTTTAGACCATTCACTTGGAATGTCACCTGGTTAAAGGATTTACAAATGACTGTTAGGTCAACCTTAATCCAAAGGATTTACCCTAGACTAATATAATTATTAGAGAGTAACTATAAGGCTTGATCTGATAATAACTTACAACTCCATTTGTAGATTATAGATCTCTATTTCAGTCCTCCATCATGCTTGGCTGTCACACACTTCAGCTTTGATAGCTTGTTCACCCTTCAAGCATTCATACACTTAAGCCTTCTTACTTAACTTGCCAATGCAGACTCTTCACTTAGGTCACTAAATGAAGCAATACCCTAGTCTCAATGTTTTCCTTAGGTTCTCGCACATAACCAACCTTGCTTCTAACCAACCATCTTTATAAATGGAGAATTAAGATATTTTTTCGTTCGTCCTCCGTCGTCCAATTTAGGGTTAGGACATATTAGGTAAGAATCAATGAATCTACCTCTTATTTAATTTCATTCCCTTCTAGAAAATTCTCCATAAATCCTCTTTAAATTCACCTCAAAATGGTTTACCATGAATTTTGTACCACCAGCTCATCAATCTTATCTTTCACATGGTTCACACAATCCAAGAAAACAAACTTGTCAGCTCAGATTCATCAAATTCTTGATCTTTCTCATAATGATGACACTTGACATTAGTTGGCTTATGATGCTCAACACAAATTGCGTTGCTTGACATCCACTGTAATATTACTCAGTACGACCTAAAGTTTACTAGTGCTCAGTGTCAACTAAACTTTACTCGACATCAACTATTTCACTCAACTTACACTAAAACTGACTTTTCTCAGCTCCAACTAATTTTTTGCTCAGCTTGCACTAACTTTGCTTAGCACCTACTGTCCACTGAGTCAAGCTTGGTAGAAAAACTTCATTTAACTTGTTCTTCTAAACTTAATCAATGCAACCAAATTTTGCAACCTTAATTAGATTATCAATGCACTATAATATCACTATCTTGGTTGATTCTTGTACTCCTTTTCATATCATAACTCAACCTTTCCTCTAGGTGCTATTGTTACATCATTTTGATCAAATCCTCTTCATCAATCAAACAAGTGATAGTACTTAAATCATATAAGCAGTTGTCTTACCAACAAATAACAAGTTTGACATCAGTGACAAAATAATTATTGAAACACATTTATCATACTTGTATCAATCTATTTTCAACAATATTTATATTTATCTTACATTTACATGGCTTCTAATTTCAAGATTAATTTATAATGGGGGATTGACTTTGATTATGAAGGTGAGTTTTATTGCTCATTTTTCATTTCACAATACTTATTTTGATGTATCATATATGATCCTTTCATGTGCTTTGCTATCATACATGTTTTACATTACTTTCTATTCAATTGGTTAATCTACTTACACTAAACAAACACATAAAATTTGTTAATCATGAACCATATTTTTCATATTTAATATGATAAAAAAATGGTATTATTGGTCAAGTATTACTTGATTTAACTTTAGCGGTTATCTAATCCCTCTTGTTGACTTCAATATCAATGAACAAATACAATGTAAACACATTACATTAGGAATATAAATTTCTTATCAAACAAAATAAAATACATTGTATTACTAGAATTTATGAAGGCACATTAACAAATAATCAATTCTTAAAGGCTCTGTGGTGAAGAATTACTTGGCTATCAATAGTTATCTAATCCTTCAAACAATACTACATTTCACAGTGTTAAAAATAATTATTATAAATTTCTCAAGAAGTGCACTTAGACACAAAAATTTACTAGAACTTTGAAGGTTGTAAAAGTAAACAAGGTTCTCATTTAGGGAAAATCATGATCACTTAAGGAGACATGGTTATTAACTTAAATTGGGTAATTCTAAATGGTAAAGTTCCATATTGTGGACCAATTCTTGAAAGTCATACACTTCATCAAAAAGAAGGAAAGACATGAGCATCACCAAAAATATTTTAATATCCTAGGGATCAAGAGTCATATATTGTTGTATGCAGGAAAACCTAACTTGTCGGAAGCATGCATAAACAAGAAAATATTAGTTGTATATGTATATCAAATATTCAAAAGAAAGAAAAATACAACTAACACTATGCTTGAGTTTTACAACTCAATGCAACTGAAAAGAAATTTTCTCATGCAACCTCAAAATAGCTCAACAAGGGCGCCCATAAGAGGCCTTGTTGGTGTGCTCAAGTTGGAGGGATGTGAATGTGCTCTCCCCAAACACAACTATTGAATCCCAAAGAGTGATAAATGATATACAATGATAATGAGACCATACTAAGATGAATGGAGAATACTTCAAGTAGTGGCTATGGAAGCAACCATGCTTGAAAGCACTCAAAGGATATGAATTTGGATGCAAGAAATCAAACTAGATTAGCAATGCAAGTGAAATGCAATCTAGCAACTACCAAGGGGTTAGTAACAATGCATAAAATCACCAAGTTCATTACAAATCTCTAATTCTAATCTAGCATGATAACAATACAAATGAGGGAGATGACAAATGCTTGAGACAAGGGCTCTATTTATAGGTTTGAGAGAGGCCTTGGGGAGGTGGCATCTATGTGGCATCCAAATAGGTGCCAAAAGGGAGACACATGGGCTAAAGGACAAGCTATGCAAAAGTAAAAAAAGAGCCTTTATGGTTGAGAGGCTCAAGGTGTGCTCACACATGTGTGAGTAACCTTAGGGAAAGGAGTGGGGGGACAAAGGTGTAAGAGGTTTAAATGAAGTGGAAGCTTTATTGGATCATGAGCTTCTCACATGTGTGAGCAAACACTTAGGAGCTAGAAGGTGTTTAGAAAGGAGTTTAAGATAAATAAGTGAGATTAAGTAGTGGGTAGACTTAGAAGGATGAGAGTGATAGGTGTAGACTACATTTTTAGGATGAGATTAGGATTCAATTAAATAAGATTTAAATTAATCATAGGATTAAAGAATTTAATAAAGTGGAAGGGATTAAATAAATTAGAATTTATTTAAAAGGAGATTTATGGAGCACTACACATTAAATAAATCTAACACATTAGAGGGGATGCATTTAAATTAAATTTAAATACATTAGAGAAATGAACCTATTTAATTAAATAAATTCAATAAAATAAGTAGAAGAATATGACAAATATAATTAATTAATTGTAGTGTTAAGGGAGATATTAAGTCAATTAATATAGTGTTTAGGACAATTTTAAGCATATGCAATTATCTATGTATTATGTATTCAACTATAATCAATAGTTATAATTAGAAATATGTGTAAAAAAATGGAGATCCTAAATAAAGGAATTAAAATTATAAATGGAAAAAAATCTCAAGAATTGCACCTTGACACAAAAATTTACTAGAATTTTGATGGTCGTAAAAAACACAAAGATTCTCATTTATGGAAACTCGTGCTCACTTAATGAGACATCGTCATTCACTTAGCTTGGAAAATTGTAAATGGTAAAGTACCAAATTGTGGACCAATTAATGGAAGTGATAGAATTCTTCAAAAAGAAGGAAAGACATGAGCATTGCCAAAAATATTTCAACATCCTAGGGATCAAAAATCAAAGATTATCTCTATATTATGTATTCCAATAGGATCAATACTTATAACTAGAAAAATGTTTTGAAAATGAGAATAATAACCAAAGCAATTAAAATCATAAATGGAAAACTTTCATTAAGGTCTTAATTGAGAAAGAAACCAACATAACATATGGTATTGTGTTAAATCTATGAATTATTCAATCAAATTGGGCTACTAAGTGGTATACTTCATAGACCGTGTTAATTTTGGCCCTAATAACTTTGCTAGGATAAATAGTGTCTCTCAAAAGCAAGTGCCTTTATGAAACTAATATCCACAAGAAAATACTCATTGTCCATGTATTCTACTATTTTGGTTTTGTATGCCCTTCCAAATGTATATTCCATGGGGAAGTAAGAGAAATTGTTAGCCATCTACTTGTTTTTTATCCTTTCACATTAATTTTTTGGAAATGGCTTTGCATAAAGTTGGGATGGGTTGGAGTTATTACTAATAACTTTTTGGATGTCTTTTGTCTTGGCTATATATACAAAAGCATTCAAAATTTGTTTTCTTGTTGGAGGTCTTTTCCTCATTGCACATCTAGGAAATTTAGAAATAAATAAATTGAAGGATCTTCTTGGACCAATACTTAGCCATTAAGATATACTTAATCAAGGTTGAAGTGAGCCTTTGATAATTTCCTCTTAAATGGTTGTATGAAAGAAAGGGAAGCATAAAAGAAGTATTTGAGTTTCGCCTCTAGGGACTACAGTATTCCTTAGAGGTGGAATGAACTTGAGGCATATTTATGATTTTTTGTGGGATAATTTAGTGCATAATCCTTGTCAAGATGTCAAATGGATCTCTCCTCTTGCGAGTGTTTTCAAACTTAAAGTATTGGAGAAGAATGTATAGTTAGATACTCAAATGATAAAATGGTGGTGATTTATTCCTAGTATGTGTAATGAATCTAATGTTGGAGTGAAGGTTTGCATTATTGGAGTAAATGTGTTCTTAACATTTACTCATTCTTAAGTTTACTTTGGTATTATTTGTTACTAGTTTATTAATGCATTTAATAGTTTTGGTAGCTATTTTTCTATTATCTATCAAAAATTTCCTTTCCTCTATAAGAAAGGGTTTGTAGATTAATGTAGTGCCTCAATATAGTTCTATACTCAATGATGAAATAGCCTTGTTGATTCTCTTATGTGTGTGAAAGTTATATTTCAGATTATTTCTGTACTTTCATAACCATCACCAACATGGTATCATATCATACATTATATGTCTCATTTTATTAAGTTTTCACCAAGATTAGTTGTTGAGGTCTTGAAAGTTTGATTGATGATACATGCATCATTTTACTTGATGCATCTTCATAAGTTATAGTTTTATCCTTGGATCACTATTAGTAGTTTTTAGTTTTTGAATTGAATTTTGCATTTAATTTCTTGGCCCAACCTACATTATTGAGTGAGTTTTTTTTTTGGCAAGGTTAAAATAAATTGTGTCTTACTTGTTTGATTACAATATTATGGGTACTGAGTGACATTTCAAAGCACACAAAAAATGAAATTGAAAGTAGTTTTCACTATATGTTGGATAACACATATTTTTGCATCACTAGCCTACTCAATCACATGTAAATATTATTTAGGTGACTAATAATTTCCAACACATATTATTTTTGCATTGAAATTATCACTTTTGTTGACTACCTTCATTTACTTGTATTGCTCTTGATTGACAGATAAACAAGTTAATGGTTGAATATTTTTTTAATGGTTAAGAAAACAAATACACTTTAAAAAGAAACAACTTCATGTCACAAGATAATTTTTATATGAAACAAAATTCCACATAATAAAATAGTAAACAAACATTGAATGAACACAAGAAGATTGAAGGGGCACTTTTAGCTGTAATGGGAAAATAATCCTGACCATTTTCATTATTTTCAAATGATTGAGGATTTAGACTAGGTAGTGAAGAAACACCATATCACATTAGCCACACCTTTTGAAGGTTAAACCCTCACAAAGATATGTTAAGGATCATCCAATTCATATTATATTTTAGAATCCAAAGAATTTCATTGCATAACCATGCTACATAATCACCCAAATATCATAGATAATCTTGCTTCATATTTTATAGTTGGAAAATTATCACAAATACCTATTTTACGTTCCAACATTGTTCAATTGATACATTGTTGTATAGAGGATGCACTTTATGCACTCAACATTTTCACCAATATTCTCTCTCTTTGCCAGATTAATCATATTATAGGGAAGGAGGTAACTAGGTTAATACTAAATGATGTAATCATTTAGAAAATTCAAGATCATGCTATGGTTTTTGCATCATGCTAAGTTGATCATGGATCTGGATTGTATATGTTTCTCAACTTTGAGTCATCTAGTGGATCTACACGCATTACCTATGGTTACTCTTTGAGTCAATTATGACATGAATGGCTTGGCCACCTCAAGTATGGATATATTTTACAATAAGTATAAAATATATGATATTGGAATCCCTATAGATTCTTGTGCAGATGATATTGGTCAAGGTTGCGTAGTCAACAAACAACATAAGGATACATTTATTAAGGGTTTATTCTGCTTCACCACTTCAATACTTGAGTTTGTTCATAGTGACATCATGTCGCCCCCAAATCCCTCTTTTTTTAGGAGCCAAACATGTACTTATATTCATTCATTTTCTATTTATCTTCAATTGGGTATATTTTCTTAAGTACAAGGGTGATGCATTTAGAAACTTAAAATGTTCCAGGTATTTGTGGAGAAACAATTGGGCTCTTTTGTTTGTTAGCTTCACAAAAATAATGAGGGGACTTATGAATATGGATTTCAACTATATTGGTGCATCTCATAGTACATTGCATCAATACTCTATTCTTTACACTCCTAAATAGAATAGTGTTGTATAACAAAATAACATATCACTTAGAGAAATGTAAAACAACATGATTCATCCTAAGTCTATGGATCTCACCATTTGGGCTAAAGTAATCGATTGTGCCAATTAAATATAGAATTATATTCCCCACAAGGAAACCTAGGACATTACTCTAGACGAGACTTTCTCCAAAAACCAATCCTAATGTTTTCTTCTTAAGGAAATTTGATAGTGAGGTTTGGGAATTCATATTAAATGATTAATCTAAGGCAATGAAGAAAAATAGTTAGAAATTCACTTTTATTGATTTTGAGTATCTGAAGGTCTATAATTTATTTTACATATCCACTTTTGAGATACACTTTAGGAGATATGTCAAGTTTGACGAGTCTTTCATCTATATAGATCCTCCATATTTTTCATCACTACCCACCTCACCTTCACCATCTTTAGACAATAGATTATTCTTAAGATTTTTTTGATGATGATCATGGTTATCCATCACTTGGTCATGTTGATTCACCACCAACATTGTCACCATCTTTACCTCCTATTCCATCACCATCCCTGCTTCCTCACCATCTACTACCCATTTTTGTCCTAGATGAGCTAACACTTTGCATCATGACACTAGATCTTTAGCTAGTGATCCTAGTAGTTATATTTTAACACATTAAAAACTTATAGAAATATTATTTTGAGTAATGCAATATTTCTTGGTCCACAAAATTTTTCACATGATTTAGGTATTCTAGAGCGTGACAATGCTTATTCATTGCTACTAAAGATATTAGATATTTGGTACCTCTTCCTACAAAAATAAATTTTTTTCAATGCAATTAGATGATGTATCATACCAGATATATAGAAAATGGTTCCCTAGATAAGTACAAGACACATGTAGTGTCTACAGTTTTCTCATAGATCAAAGAAATAGACTATAATTAGAACTTTTCACTTGTAGCCAAGATCAATTTAGTTTGCCTCATCCTCAACATAGTTGCATCATAAAGATATTCAAATGGATGTAAAAAGAATGTTCTTGTGTGGTAATCTTCATGAGTATATACATACATACATATGTATATATGTATATTAGTGTATATATTTACACACACACACACACACACACACACACACACACACACACACACACACACACACACACACACACACACACACACACACACACACACACACACACACACACACACACACACACACACACACACACACACACACACACACACAGAGGGGCATAGTTATTAAAAAATAGAGATGACTCAATCAAAATGAGCCAAAAAAAAATAGTGACCACTCCCTCTTAGATTTTTTCAATCTTAAGGACATTCTAGATGATTCAACTTATATGATTGTTTTCTATTACTCTATTGCAGTTCAATTCCTAAGCCATGTCCTTTGGATACATGATTGGTTCTTTGTCAACTATTTTAAGGTGTCTTTCTGTGGGAGATTCTTCAAACTTTTAATCTGCACCATAAATGCTAAAACAAAAAATAAGAAATATATCCATCTATAGCATGTGATATATTTACTTATTAGAGGATTAAATATACACCATAGCACATTCATGTAGTATAAGTATGAGAATATAGAATATCATGATTATAAAATTTTTAAACCTTGGTGCTATGCCAAGTCCTTAAGCAAAAAGATCATAAAACCAAAAGTTAGGGGGGCTTCATGCTACTTATGAAAAGATCATTGCATACGTCTTGCAAAAAAATGGAATACTTGACTAGAGCCATAATACATGACATCTCCTAGACCTAGAAACTTCTAAAAAATATAAGCAATACTTTTCCTTGTCATCTTCCCCAAATTGGTGATGATTTTATTGCACTAAGAAATTAGTCACTTGAATGTGCATTCTGAAGTTGTCGATGGTTGTCTCACCACTACTAGGATCTCCAAGGCTCCAATAGAATCATTTTATGTTTCCATCCTAGGATCATCTTCCTCTACTTTAATTCATTATATGTACATCCATACAATGGCCACATGGGAATGAGAGGCTGAAAGGTAAGAGGGAACCAATACTTAGGTCTAGGGTTTCTTGCCCAACTAGATATAACAAGGAATCCACTGTGTTGATGCTCTGAAATTAATTAGACTATGGGGCTCTAGCTTCTTTAGTGAAATTGGGAGTTTGTCCCATCTTTTGTATAATGCTACAACAACTCTCCACCATTCATGATACGATACTATTTCCATTTTCTTGCAAACCCTTTATCTTAATTGAAATACCTAAAATTATTGAACCCATGAGTAATATAGAGCCAATTAAAGTACATAGTAGAGGGCTTATTGTTTTAAGGTAGAGTAGTATTTCTTTCAATTTCAAAATACTTCCAAAATTGATTACTTTTTTGCCCTTTACATGAGGTATTTTTAGTGAACATCCCCTATGAAAAATAATTAAAGAGTTCCACTTTGTATTCATCCTTAGTGTATAGTTGTGTAAACATAATTCACAAAGTAAATTTTGAATTCATTTAGGAGATTATTACAAAATATCATAGAACTCCCTAGGTGTTTCCAAACTAGGGTTCAAATCCTTTAAAATTCTCATCAATTTAATTAGTAAGAATTATTGTTTCAAACACAATGCATACACTCAGGGAGGTGTTTTGTATTCCATCAGTTCTAGTATCATCTCTACGAGAGTATCTATTTTCTGTTCAAACTTGAATTTTTAAAATTTTTTCTACTCAATTTCTTTATGTGTATTATTCTTCTCCATTTCCCACATAATCCTTTATTGTTGATCTTGTTTATATAACTATAAGGAAATAGAATGACAAGTTAGATGAGAAGGAGTGGTATGCCCATACACTTATGTCTTTTTGAAATAACATTTAAACTTTGCTTTGGCTCAAGACCTTGCTCCTACAATGAAATCTCCTCTTGAGGTACATGAGGAGTAGCTAACATATCCATAGCAACAACTAAGCCATCTAGTCCTTGGCTTTCTTGCATATAAATTTCTTTTGGCTCTTCTTATTGTTGTTGCAAAAGTATCCTTTCTTCTCTTAACTCCTTTTTATACATTTCTTGTGGAGACATTTCATTAGGAGGCCCTTTCTTCACATTGTCATACTTTTTGAGAGGTTCATCAACACCTTGTTGATCCCTAAGTCATGTTGTCTATTGGTGTCAAAAACTTAGTCATTTAGAAGGCAAGGTTGTTTGGTCATCACTATGACTAAGCCATCCTATACAGGTTGAGTCATGTATTGAAGACTTGTATATATTTCAAGTCAAGTGTCAAGTAGTAGTTACTGTCAAGAAAGCCAAAGGTTGTCATGTACTCCAATGATTTTTGAGTTTTATAAAGAAAGCAATAGAAGATGAGTGATGTAGAGGCCAAGAAATTGAGTATATGCTGAGCATAGTTAAGACTAAGGGAGAACATGATGAAATAATTTATGTTGGGCATCAGTATAGTGTAGGTGTCAAGCAAGATAGTTGCACATATTTGTTTGGAATTGCACAAATTTTAAGGTAAACCATTTTTATCGAGATGGAAGTGTGTTATAAAGATCAAGGAGGTAATCAAGGAGTTGATTATGCATCCAATAAAGGATGATTAATCCCCATGTGAGGCAATCCACCAATCAAAAAATTACAAGGACAAAGAAACAAAAGAAATCAATTTAGCTCATTGCTTGGGATCTAGAAGGTTCACCCAAACATCTATTTAAGGAGGGTCTATGACATAGTTCAAAAGTATGAGTGTGTGTAGATAAAGATTTTGGTTGCATGATTTTTTTTTGAGGTGAATTAGAGTGTTAAAGGTAGAAGTGTTTGAGTAGTATGGTGAACAATATTTTAATAGAGTCAAAGAAGGTCAATCACTATAAGGTGATAATATATTGCATAGAGAAGATCTGATATTAGCATTTGAAGTGTAGACTAAAGGATCAGGTACTAAACATTCTAATAGGTGTTTCAGCATTTAAATCCCTTAACAGAGTAGCTTTAACAGAGTTTTTTAAATCTCCTAATAGAGTACTTACTTAGTTGTGATGTTAAAATCCTTTAATTAAGGTAGGACTTAAAAATCTTGTAAGCCTTTGACAAGGCAAGCCCCTCACAAGGTAGATCATCAAAAGTGATCAAACATTGTAGCCTTAATAGACACACTTTATTGCTACAATAGTGAATATTTTGTGGGTGTCATCCCCACACAGTTTTACCTTCACCTTGGAGGGTTTCTACATTACCAAATTTGTATGTTAATGTGTTATGTAATTATGAGTTTCCATTCATACAATTAGAAGTTAGATTTGATGTTATGTTGGCATGAATGATTACATTGATATGAGCTTAATATTTGAATGAGGGTTTATGTGAAGATATCAAATATGTGTCATGTTTGAACTATGAAAAGTTTTATAGATCTTGATTCAACCCCCCTCCCTCGCCACCCCTTAGTATCTCACTTTCCCTATTAGATTTCCAAAAATTGGTATCAGAGAAGTGTACTATTGGAAGAAGTCTAACCACTTGGGAGTTGAAGATCTTGACAATGGAAGCCTACAAACTGGGAAAGATCATTGAGAACCAGGAGATTGATGTTCAACTTGCATTTGAACGAGTCAAGGTTGCAAAGGAGACATTAAGGCTACCCTTGAAGAGAAGGAAAGAGATGGAAATTGAACAAAATGACACCTAATACAAAGAAGAGATTGTTGAAGAGCTATTTGATGAGGGGAGTTCTAGTGAATCTGATGCAACAATAGTAGATATGTTGGAGAGGAAAAAGATTCTGAATGAAGAAGTTAGAGCATTGAAAGAGAACATGAGATACAAGATGTAAGGCTATGTGAAGTGACAGAACAAAAGAAAAAGGTTGAGGAAGACAAAATAAAGAATGAAGAAGTAAAGTTATGTGGAAGATGATATATGGCCTAATACCTAATGATGAGGATGATAAGTTGAAGAGAATGTGGTTGGTCAAGTTGAGATTGACACTACAAAAGATGTCAATGATAGATAAACCTAGGCGATGTAGACACCTAAATCGTTTAGAAAATAAAATATTTTTATTTTCTGAAAAAATTCTTGATGACATCATCATTTATTAATTAATTAATTATTTAATTAATTAATTTATTTTTATGCCATTAAATCCATTTATCTTAATTAAAAATATTTAATTAAGGAATCCCTCCCAAAAATGTTTAAATCTTATTTAAACATTATTTCCTTTTTTATTAATTATTTGATTAATAAATTGACCAAAAAACCCAAAATAAATAAAAAAATTATTTTTTGCATAAAACTTGGCCAATTTCCTTAAGACCACTAACCTCTTCCAAAATCTTCTAATCCTTCTTTAATTTTGATTAAAGGCTAATCTCATCATTTCTTACCCTTAATCCCAACTCAAAATATTTAATTAAGATTAAATATTAATCCTCATGTTTATTAAAAAAGTTTTAATAAATATCTCCTCAACACAAACTCTTGAAATAAATAAAACTATTTATTTCCTAAAATCTAATTTATCCTCATCCTAAGAATTTGTAGACTCTTCTAGAAAGTCTTCATCCTCATCTTAGGAAGTTCTAGACTATTCTAGAAAGTCTTTATCCTCATCCAAAGTCTAGACTCTTCTAGAAGATGTCTTTAAACCTAATCCTAATCCCCTCCTAACCTTTTCACATTCCCTAAACATGGGTTAAGACTTACTAACCCAAGCCAAAGTTAACAAATATCTCCTCCTTCACCCACCCTCATTAAATACCATCCACTTGCCTATCCCTAAGCTAATCCTAAACCATCCTAATCCATCCTCTAATCATTTGCACAATCCTAAGCAAGCTTAAAACCTTCTTAATCAAGTCCAAGTCAAAATTCCTCTCATCTCCCTCAAAATATCTCAACCATAAAACTTTATGAAGCCCACTAGGCCATAAATGACTCTTCCAAGCCCTTTCATTGCTCTTACAAGCCATTATGAGGATCTTTATGAAGATTTTATCCCTTGAGCCTCCTTTGTTGACTCATCTTTTCCCTATCCTCCATCCTCTCACCCTATGACATGTGTCACTCCCTGATTGGCTGTAAGGAAGCACAATCCATGTGCTCTCCTCTCATGCAATCTGAGCCCTCCATGAGCTTTTCCCCATCCTTACATCTTAGCCCTCAATCCCTCAAGCCTCTTGCCTATAAATTGGATCCTTCCCCTTTGCAAAACAACACAATCCATGAAGTAAAGTCATAATTCCATTTTAAGAAGCAATTTTACATCAAAACCATACACTCACACCCAAATTCCAACTCCATTTGAAGCCCTTTTTGAAGCATAAGCTTGAGCATACATCCTATCTATTTAGACAAAGCCACTTAACAAGAGAGCTTCTTATTGAGAGAGCCCATTAATGGGTCATATTCTCAATTGAGAGCTCATCTTAGTCTATCTTGAAGTTTATGAATTTTGTTTGGTTTGTAGAAGCTTTATTTAAATTTGGTTTCTATTAGCATACTAACATTGCTCATATACATTTTGGCACGCTCGATGGGACCCCGCATGGGTCATCTTCATTAGCTTTTTTAGTCAAATTTTGTATGTCATTTGCTAATTTTGGCTAATTTTTCTTGTTTTTGTGATTGGTAGGATTGTATAAATTGGTTTTGTAGGTCCACATGAGCATGAAGAAGACAAAGGAACTCATAGTCTATCTCATAGTGTTTGCAAATTTTTCAAGCTTATAGGTGGACAAAGCACTTGGAATTCTTCTTCCTCTTCTTGTCTATATTCTTCTTATTCCATCTACTTCTTCTTCTTCTTCTTGTGGGAGATCTTGGCCATTTTTTTTTAAGGAAGAAAAATCATACACACTTCTTTTTAGTGCTTAAAATGAACCCCAAATCATACTTAAATCCATTAAAAACTAAAAATTTGCAAAAAAAAAAATCTTTTAACAAGTGAAACTAAACCAATCCAATCATTTGCATCCTTGCAACATCAAGGTTTTAGATGCATTCATGCTAAGTTAGGAACACTTCATTTTTGGAAATTTAAAAAGAACTTCAAGTTTCCATTTCAAAAGGTTCAAAATCAACACTAAGTGCACACTAAAATCTAAATCAAACTCAAAGCATCAATCAAGGATAAAATGAACCTCACTTGCAAATATTTTAAAGTTCTTTTAAAAATCTCATGAAAACTAAGAGTCCTAAATGGTTGCCAAAATTGTCCTAAAAGCTTTGTTATTTGTTCCAAACAAATATCTTTTTGCAAAATCTTGAATGTTTCTTAGGTTTTTCATGCATCAAAACAATCTAGGAATATCATTTTTGGGCTTAAAACATGCAAACTAGAACAAAAAATCTTGAATGAAAAGCAAAGTCCAAAGAGTCATTTTCACTTTTGAGTCCAAAACAATCTTGAATGATCTAAAGTTAAAACAGAGCACTTCAAAGTTCTTAAAACAACACACAAAATCTCAATCTTGAATGCTCAAAGGAAAAAAACTTGAATGTTTAATCACTTGTCTTTGAATGCATGTTGCTAAAATCACTCTTGAGTGCCATGGATTAAAATCAAGTTTTTTTTTTTTATGAATGCATGATTAAAACAACAAATCCAATCTTGAATGCAAAAGGTCAATTAATCATTACAATATCTCACACTTCATCTTTTGGGGCATAAAAAGAATCTACATTTTAGAAACTTTCTAAGTTATAAAAACAAATAAAGACACTTTGAGCGAATTTGTTGTTAGACTCACCCTCTTTAATTACCCATCATTCTAACCATTGGTTGCAACATTAGCGCCATATATGGGGATGGGTCTACCTAAGAAGGTGTTAAGTGCTCCACAAAAATCAAATTCCACTCACTTAAGTTTTTATTGGTTTTTCTAAGTTAGAAAATTCCTTCAATGCACATTAGTCTCGCTAACACTTCATTTGGGCATAAAAAAAATTGAACAAATCTTGACATGGAGGGCCTCTGGGCACGCGCTTGAAATCGAATTTCACACATCTTTGTTTTGGGCTTAAAACAAACTCACACTCAATGTTGAATGCTTTAAAGAAAAATCAATCGATACTTGACGTGGAGGGCCTCTGGGCACGCGAGTTTACTTTTTTTGACCCTAAATCTTCTTGGTGTATTCATTCTTCGATCGATTTTACTTTTATTAATGCTTTAAGTTGGAATTGAACATTTGCATCCTAAACATGTGTGTTTGCAAGGTCTAGATTAGAAAACTTAAATGTCAGTTGGAAAAGAATTCTATCATTTAGCCCAAGATCATCCAAGTCTTCTCTCCCCTTGTCGTCTTTCGAGGCCATCTTGGGTGCATAAGATTAGGATCCAAAATTTTGTTTAAGTTTTAGGAGGCTTGCTTGGGGATTTCATCACCCCTTAGGACAACCTCAACTCCAGCCTTCCAATGGAGTATAAAGATTGGGAGGTGAATCCAAAGACACCTCTCTTGGAATCAAGATTTTGTCACTCAGGCTAAGCCTCAAGGAACTTTATACCCCTGAGAAGTGAAAAAGGAGAAGTGGGTTACCGCTCCTCTCCTCTCGGCTGTGTGACATTGTTTTGGTTTCATCTACAAATTTTGGCCTCACATACCTTGGGTATATCAAGGACTCCCTAGCTAAACCAACTTTCAACCTTGTAGACAACCATCTAAGATGTTAATGTGTTTGAAGTGATTGATCGAAACATTTGTAGAGCATACACACTCTGTGGTGCAAGTATCACATTCTAAGAATCACAAAATTCTATCTAGTTGTTCCTATCTATTGCTTGATTTTTTACTTGTTGAATGAATGTTTGCCAAACTCGGTCAATCCTATCTTAGGGCACACTTAGCGTAGTCACTGCTTGTTCCAGAAGTTGAACGAGTTGAAGCAAAACAACCAAAATATCTCTAAGCCAAGCACATTCAGGAATTTATGTCAGAACAACCCAAACCCAAACATAAGTTTCACAAAGTCAAACTCAAGCCATCTTAGGCATACCAAGAACTTTTAGCCAAGAGAAAGGAAATAACACCAAGCCCTCGAATTGCCAAACTCCACAAAGCAGAGGACAAAGCTGCCGACAAAGCTCTTCAAGATGCCTGGTTAGATTGCACTATCCAACTTAACCAACATCCAAGAGTTAACCCTGCTTATGCATTACCAACTAGGCATGATTTCTATGATTAGACCCCCTTGTTTCTCCACATCTTCATGCATAAGCTTCACTTTAGAGTCATCCTTGTAGGTAAGCCAGCCATCTTTAGTCCCCCCCTTAAGCATTTTAGCTCATCCATCTCATTTAGAACCAAAACATCTAGCCAGTAATCCAAAATCTTCACATCCAAGCCTTCAAAATTGTTCTCACTTTTCCAAAAGTTTGCCATTCCTAACATCTTCCAAATCCACCAATCTCACCAAGGTTATCCTTTTGATAGAGCTTTGTCTAGGGTAATCTAGCTTTGTCACTTGTTATCCCTCATCACCTTGAGCTAAAGGTTGGGATCCACAAGTGGTCAATCTCGTGTTCTTCCTAAAGGATCATCAGTCTATCCTTAAGTTGACACAATCACCACCAAGCTTGCACACAGCAAAGCAGACCTTTCATGCTTTGGCAACATATCTTTGAAGTTAGAATCCCCAACCCAATCCTCCTTGGGTTTTGTCATATAGCTTTGCCTCAACCTAGGAAATCATTTGCATAGAAAAGCCTTCCCCCTTTTCATCTATCAACATTGTTGCATCTCATCCCTAGGAACATTCTGCATTTTCATGCCACCCGTCACTCGTTTAGCCAAGAAGAAGAAGGAAACAATGGAGCTCTATCATTTGGATCAAACAACTTTGCTCCCCTTGAGCACCCAACCATCCTTTAGCCCAGAGAACACTATACCATCACCTACTGACATTTAAGCTTTCATGAACCAACCAGGAAATGAAGTATTGGTGAATGCCATTATAGACAAGAACAAAGAAATAATCATGGCTAACTTTCGAAGGTACAACATAGGAGCCTTCGACTTTGGAAGACCTCCTCCATGATCAGATCCATATCACCCATTGTTTGGACAACTCCCACCACCCATAGGCTCTTATGATTCAAATTATCCTCAATATGTGCCAAAAGAAGAGCCTCAACCCACCCCATATGATCCAATAGACCCAAACATACCAACCTCCACTCAAGTTGAAATCTTCCTTTCGCAAACCAATCCAACCACCACCACTCCACCATTGGTCCATACCACTCCATCCCAAACCCCCTTCACCCAAAACACCTCATCGTTCACTCCCTTCACTATTGCTACTGCTGCTCTCCAACCCAGCCTTCCAAATCCACCCATCTCCCAAATCAGTGCTAGCATCTTTGGCCAACCTCAGTAATATACAACCGAGATGCCACCCATGGGGCCAAGAAATCAACCCTTCATCACCCCCAACTTGTTTACCTCAGCTCAGAACACAATTCCATCATTTCCACTAGGTCCTTGGAGCTCAGTGCCATCAACCACAAATCCACAAGCTACTACCCTCACTCCACAAAGCTATCAAACCCCACAAGCTACTACCAATGTTCTGCCAAGCTCTCAAGTGACCCAAGCTCCTACCACCCCTCTACCAAGCTTTCAAATCCATCCACCAAGCTATCAAACCCCATCAATTCCATTTCCAAGCTTTCAATTCCCACCACCTCCGCCACCAACTAATACATTACCTCCTATTACCAACTATTTTTCTATGCCACTTCTAGGAGGAAATCCACCACCACCAACTACCAATTACTTGATCTCTTTTGCCATGCAAATACCTTCCCAAATGGGGGCACAACCCACATATATTGGTCAAACTCCTCAAATCCAAAGTCAAGTTCCACAAGCTGCCCGATCCTTTCCCCAAGCTTCACAACCATCTTATACCTTACCTCCATAGAGCAATCCATTTATCCCATAGACAGCTTATGTTCCTCAATCCCAACCTCAAATCCAATATCAACAGCAAGCCTCACAACACATGCAACAATATGTGCCACCTCCACCACAACAACCCATCATCCACCATTTAGTTGCCCAAGCCATGTACAATCCCTACCAGCCCATACCTCAAAGCCATCCATATTCCATTACCCAATCTAGCACATACCTACCTTAGGGCACTCCTACATTGGGGGCACCCCAACCATCACCCATTAATTTAGAATGGGAAGCCATGAAGATAGCTTTGAAGAACATCCAAGAGGGAAATGATCCAAAAACCTTCAAATTTGAGAATGTGTGTCCTTACCCATTTGACAGAGCCATTACTATGACTGCATTCCCCAAGCATTTTGAGACACCCAAGTTTGACAAATTTAGAGGAAAAGGAGACCCTGTCATACATATCAAAGAATTTTACATGCACTACCAAGAAGTGGCATACGATGACGTCTTCCTCTTGCATCTCTTTCCCAAAAGCTTGGCCGGACCAGCTCTTGAATGGTTTTATAGAATACCATATGGCACAATTAAAAACTTTGCTGAATTGTCTGAGGCATTTGTAGCCCAATATGCCCATGTTGTTGAAACAGAGCTATCAGTAGTGGATCTTGTCCACACTAAAAAAAAAGGTGGAGAAAGCCTTCCCGAATATTTGCAAAGATGGCAAACCCTTATCATCCGCATATCTTGCACCTTGCCAGAGCGCCATTTGGTGAAAATGTTTATTGATAATGCCCATCCCAACTTGGCTCACCACATGACCATGAACTGTTTGCAGACCTACAAAGATATCAAAGAGAAAGGAATGATCCTTGAGCAAGGACTCATTAAAGATGGTGTGGTCAAGATTTACAAAGAAGCCAACCAAAATCAAACACATTCCAATGACAAGTCTAGGTATTGGAACAAAAACAAGCACGTTGCAATAGATGGCATCACTGACACTAGGCATGTGAATATTGTTGGTCCTTTCCAAAGTCAGCCCAACCCACCATATCAACCAAAAAATCAACAAGCTATCAACTACCAACAGCAAAATTATCAAAGCTATCAAAGCCACAATCCAGGACCCAACTTTCAAAGGTCTAACAATCAAGCTAATGCCATCAATGTAGCTACAGGGAAAAAGTCCAGATTCTAACCTGCACCTAGAAACTATACACCCCTTGGTGAGCCATTGGATGTCATTTTTGAGAAATTTACTAAGGAAAACCTCATCAAATTTCCTCCTACCCAGAAAATTGACCCAAGCCAATCCAAAGCTGCATGGTACAAAGATAATGAGTACTGCAAATTTCATAGGGTAAAAGGTCACACTACCCTTAGATGCATGAAACTGAAAGATTATGTGCAGGACCTCATTGATCAGAAAGAAATCATCGTTGGTGCCCAAACCTCTCCCAATGTAGGCTTACAGATCTATCAAAATGCTTTTTCCTCCTCACAACAACCAAAATCTTGGAAAAGCACCTATCCAAACCAACAACAACAACACCAACAACCGCTAGGAAAACCAATAGCATGGGAAGAAAAATGACCACAATTCATCCTATATAGACTATGGTAGCCTCATAGGTTGTATATTCGAGAAAGAGCCTTCTGTCAATGTTATCAATATCCAAGGACCAAACAATGAGTGTGCAGTCACCACTCGAAGAGCACGATTTAACATCGCAGGCCCACCCATTTCACCAGCACCATCAGCTCCATCAAAAAGCCAGTACAATATCTTGGAACACCTTGGGAACATGCCAGCCTAAATCTCCATTTTAGACCTTCTCCACACTAGTCCTGTGTACAAAAACATCCTTGACAGTGCTCTCATAGAATCTCGTGTCCCTTCAGATATGAACGCTACTGATTTTTGTAATCTCGTTGGACACCTATCCTCCTCATGTGCCCTATCTTTCAAACCCACTGACATACCGGTGGTCGAGCCAGATCACACCCTTTCGCTTCGCATAGCCATTATGGTATCCAATTTTGTTGTAAAAAGAGTAATGATAGATAATGGATCAGCCTTGAATATTTGCACCCTAAAATTCATAAAACAAGATGGGTATACTGAGGTAGATATCATCAGTGAGGTTATCACCATCAAAGCTTATGACAACTTGGAAAGAACCATAGAAGGAACTATTTTGCTACCAATCAAGGTTGGGCCAGTCATCGAAGAAACACTCTGCCATGTTATTGATCTAAACCTACCATTTAACATCCTCCTTGGTCGCCCATGGATTTATGCCATGAAAGCCATTCCATCCACTTACCATCAGTTCATCAAATTTTTGCATCAGGGCACTGAGGTAACCATCCATGCCAATCTAGAACCCTTTGCTTACTGCAATGCGGTTGAAGCTTCATATGCAAACCATTGCCCTGGAATTGATATTGGCACAACCATCGCCAACTCATCCCACACTTGTAATGACCTAGAAAACATCCTTGCCTCCACCCTATCTACCATGAAGATCAATAACAAAGGCTGTGGAGAGTATAGTCTGTTAGATGCATTTGCTATCGGGGCACTCCCACTTGATCCACACGCCCATGGATGATCAACATATCACAAAGCTAAGGAGATTCCACCTCCTCGATACAAATAGTTTGGCCCAACAACCTTTGTATCCTCGAATATCCCTCTTCATGAGGAGCTCACTCTAGATATCAACAATTGGTTACATAAGGATGCACCTCCAAGAAATCAAGCACGCCTTGATCACTTCAGCTAGAAGTATCCCCAAGAACATAAGCTCATCACTGACAAATGGAACTATCAAGGTGGTGGTCTAGGATTAGAAGAAAGAGGCATGCAGTGCCCCATTGATGCACACAAGTGGGAATTGAAGTCAGGTCTTAGGTTTGGCATACCCACAAATGGGGGCACCAATGAGAACGATCACACTTTTTCAAACATTCACCGCAACCTTGTCGAAATCAAAGACATTCCTGAGAAAGTTGAAAAGAGAGCCTATGACGATATGCCAGACCAAATCTCTCTAGGAGACTCTGTTCTCCAAGAACTATCCATCCATTTCATTGACCTACCACTCACCCATCCACAACTCATAGATTGGGACCAACCAAGCATCATACACATTGATGAGTTCACATTAGAGGAAGCACTTCTGAGATTCATGGGAGCCAAAACTCCTCACAAGAAAACAAAGCCAGATTCTGCCTATATCTATAAGCTAGATCCCAAGGGGTATTTTGGAGAAAATCCCCAACCTAGTTTTGATACACCCAAAATTGGAACTAAGGTGAAACTCAGACTAGTTAAGGCAGCGAAGAGAACCCCTTAGCAAGAAAATCCAAAGTCACAAGCGGAACATGAGGATTTAGCAATGCCTCCTCAAGATAATCGACCAGAGATATCTTTTATTCTAATTGAGGATACTAGAGAAGTCAACATCAGTTTTTCAAAGATCCCCAAACTTGTTCACATTGCTGCATCCCTATCACAAGACCAAGTTGATCTCCTCTTTGAGGTCTTAAGAGAGAACATTGGCCGATTTGCATGGTCATATCAAGACATGCCAGGACTTGATTCAAAGCTTGTAGTTCATCATCTTGCAGTCGATCCAAAGATCAGGTCCGTCAGACAAAAGCTTAGAAAAATGCACCCCAAGGTGGCATTACAAGTCAAAGTTGAATTAGAAAGAATGTTAGCTGCTAAGGTTATCCGACCTATCGACTACTCAGAGTGGATCTCCAACATTGTCCCCATCACTAAGCCTTCTGGTGACATTAGAATCTGCACTGATTTCATAGATCTTAACAAAGCTTGTTCAAAAGATGATTTTCCCTTACCCAACATAGATATGATTGTAGACCTTACAGCTAGACATGAAATTTTGTCCCTCATGGATGGATTTTTTGGGTATAATCAAACCAAGATTGCAGAAGAGGATCAACATAAGACAACATTCACTACTCCTTGGGGAACCTTTTTCTACAACATGATGCCTTTTGGCCTAAAGAATGTTGGGCCTACCTATCAAAGAGCTATGATAGCCATTTTTCATGATCTCATCCATAACATTTTGGAGGATTATGTGGATGATATCTTGGTCAAATCTCATACCTTCATGGATCATCTTGCTGACCTGGAGAAAGTCTTTGATAGGTTAGCCAAATATCATCTCATGCTGAATCCCAAGAAGTGTGTCTTTGGGGTCACATCTGGCAAGCTTCTAGGCTTTATAGTTTCTAAACGAGGTATCAAGATCGACCCCAAGAAGGTCAAGGCTATCTTAGACATGCCTCCTCCCCAGACACTGTGACAGCTTTGCTCTCTTTAGGGAAAGCTTCAATCCATCTAGCGCTTCATCTCCCAGCTTGCAGATAAGTGTACACCATTTTCACATTTACTGAAGAAGGATGAGAACTTCAAGTGGGATCCTTTATGTCAATGCAGCTTTGATCAGCTCAAGCAGTATCTCACTAATCCCCCTATCTTGGTTCCACCAGTTCCTGGTCATCCCCTAATTTTTTATATATCAGCAACGCCTACTGCTCTAGGGGCACTTCTAACACAACTCGATGACTACGATAGAGAAAGAGCCATCTACTACATCAGTAGAACCCTAGTTGGTTATGAACTCAATTATACTCTTATGGAAAAAGCTTGTTTGGCAGTTGTTTTCTCAACTCAAAAGATTTGCCACTACATGCTAAGTCATACCATTGAACTAGTCTCCAAGATCGACCCTCTCAAGTATATGCTCTCCAGAACAACACTTACAGGCCATTTGGCCAAATGGGTTATGCTCCTTAGCAAATTTGACATCCAGTATGTGAAAAGAAAGGAAATCAAAGGGCAAGCTATAGTAGATCACCTAGCTAATGCACCTCTAGTAGATACATATCCTTTTATCATAGAATTTCCAGATGAACATGTCTGTCTAATTGAAGAACAACCCCCATGGAAACTTTATTTTGATGGCTCACACACATCTCGTGGATCAGGGGAAGGAATATTGTTGGTCACACCTCAACGAGATTACATTCCAAAAGCCTTCAAGCTACAATTCCCTAGCACCAACAATATAGTTGAATATGAGGCTCTCATAGTAGGATTAAAGATAGCTACAGAATGGAACATTACTGAGTTACAAATCTTTGGTGATTCTCAGCTCATCATCAAGCAAGCCCTAAATGAATATCAAACCAAAGATGAAAAGCTATTACCCTACAAAGAGCTAGTTGATCAGCTAACCCAACATTTTACAAGGCTTCATTTTACACAAGTGCCTCAAATACAGAAAAAAGCAGTAGATGCTATGGCTACTATAGGCTCACTCTTGGAAATTCCCCAAGCAGCTACATAGTATGAGTTTTTACTTGAGCAGCTCCTCACACCTGCCTATGTGAATGAGGATTTAAACCATGTTTGTATCTTGGTTGGTCCCCAATCCCCTTGGTACCATGAGATTCACGCTTAACTTAACAATGCTATCATATCCCCTCACCTCACACGTACCCAACGCCAGAACCTCATCCAAAAATCATCCCGCTATGTTATCATAGCCAATACCCTATATCGTCGGGGTTATCATGATACTATCTCTCGATGTTTAGATGAAAATGAGGCCGTGATGGCGTTAAAAGAAGTACATTCCAAACTTTGTGGTGCCCACATGAGTGGTATTATCCTAGCATGACAAATCCTTAGAGTAGGCTACTATTGGCCTAGCATTGAAGAAGACTCCTGTGACTTTGTCAGAAAGTGTCTCCCATGTCAGCAGCACACAAATCTCGTGCACGCTCCAGCACAGGATCTACAGCCTATTGCACCACCTTGGCCTTTTGCTTGTTGGGGCCTTGATCTAGTTGGAACTATCACACCTCTCTCATCTAATGGACATAAATGGATAATAACAGCTACAGACTATTTCACTAAGTGGGTGGAAGCAATCCCCCTAGTCTTAGCTATAGGAGTTCAGGTCTCCAAGTTCATCTTGTACCACATTGTTTGCCACTTCATCATCCCATCCACCATCTTCACCGACCACGGAGGTAACTTTAAAAATCTCAACATGGAAGAATTATGCACTTCCCTCTGTATCCATCACCACTTTTCTAGCCCATATTTCCCACAGGGTAATAGCCAAGCAGAGGCAACTAACAAAACCCTCCTCAAAATCCTAAAGAAAGTTGTCAATGATTCTAGCTATGATTGGCACGTACAAATAAATCCAGCCCTATGGGCCTATCGAACCTCCTTCCATACATCCACAAGAACAACTTCATACTCCCTAGTCTATGTTGCCAAAGCGGTACTACCCATAGAGGTTGAACTTCCCTCCTTGTGCATATCTTTGTAGGGACAAATATCAGATGAAGAATACAGAGTAGCTCGGCTCACCCAGCTAGATCTCTTAGACAAGAAGCAACAACAAGCCTATGATAATCTCATAGTCTATCACACTCATCTCAAAAGGAATTTCAACAAGAAGGTGCTCCCACGATACTTTCAGCCAGGCGACATGGTCCTCAAAGAAAATATGAAAGTCCAAGCTGATCAAGAAAAGAAAGGCAAGTTTGAACCTACATGGCTTGGTCCTTATGTTGTCACTGCATCCTTTGGCTCTGGAGCCTATCAGCTATCTACACCAGAAGGAGAACTCTTGAATGATCCTACTAACATCATTCATCTCAAGAAGTTCTATGCTTGAAGATCCTTGGTATACCCAACTTTTGAAAAATACAAAAAAATAGTAAAGAGAAATAATCGTCCAATGGTGAAAACTTGGCAATTCAAGCGCCTTGGATAGGTACTTTGGTGAAAACCTGGTAATTTAGGCACCTTGTGTACTAAGACTAATCCATTATCTATCACTATCCTATCCCTCATCCATTCATCCACCATCCCATAACACACCTACTTGTTCCCTTGGTGTTCCAACCAAATATCCAAAATCTAATGAAGCTTGTAAATACCTCCTGCACAGCTTGTAAATCTTGTACCTCAGCTTGTAAATCTTGTACCCCAGCTTGTAAATCTTGTACCATCCCTTGTATCATAGCTTGTATATCAAAATCTTTTCCAAAGCTTGTACCATATTCCAACTTGTATTATATGCCAAATCTTGTATCCTAGCTTGTATTCTATCACATGCACACAAAGAATCCCATTTTCCTTAAGCTTTTTGCAAACCATCTACCTATCCGCCTATCAACTATTGCAGACATCCCACCCTTCACAAACATTTCCATCTCACAAAAACCAAAACATGAACAAACTTCGTACATTTGTAACATATCTTGATCCGTCAGCTTGTACATCCTCTTTAGCTTAGTACAATTGTATCTATCTAGCTTTCGTGTCAGTTCCTCCTTGATCAACATCTTGCACACATCACACAACCCTTGGTTAGCTATTCCAATGCATCCTTTAGCTAGATCTCCCATCACCAAAGTGTTATCCTTCTTAGTTCAGCTTGCCAGACGCATCACTCATCCAGATCCATCAGCTTAGGTGCTCTCCGATAGATCCTTGTAGGGTATAGCTTTCCTCATGTCTGATCTTGGTCCATTAGTACCTCATCCCACCCATCTCATTAGCAAACGGTTCTCTTTTGGATTTTTTCTTTCTTTTGATTCAGAATCTTCCCTTTTTGGTCTTGAAGTATCTTTTCCAAAAAATCTTTTTGTTCCCTCCTCAAGGTTGCCATGATCTTCCATATCATGGTATACCCCAAATGGGGCAATCTGAGCATAGGGTCTTGATCAGGTCTTTTGTTTGTTTTTCTTTTCTGCTTGTGGGTTACCCAGTGTCGGTTCCACACTGCTTCCTCTGGGATTCATGTGTGATGTTGGGGCAATCCTTACGTGTTTGTTTTGAGTCAGTTTGTCATTCCTCTAGATAGTTGGTGAAAAGGCCTTGATGTTCTTGGTAACCTTGGTAATTAACCAATAGTCCTATAGAAAATCTAGTACTCAACTACATGGTGGTACTTCTCTTTGAAGTATCCCCTTGCTCAAAAAAGCTTCAATAGAACCCCTTCATCTCCATTATCCCCCATCCATATCCAGCATCTATCTCTCCTACCCTAGCTTATGCATCAGTATCTCTTTGAATCAATCTTCACTTTTAGCTTTAGGGATCCACAATCCTAGTCTTAGGGATCCACCAATCCAATCAATCCGCCAAGCCTCATCTTTCGAGATCCACAATCCTAATCCTAGGGCTTTTTGAAACCCATCTTTCGCCAATCTGACTCTTTGAAATCCTGTTGCATTAGCTTTATAATCCCCTCATCCATCTCCCTATCCTGGATTCCTTTTTATAGCACTCTACTCCTTCATCCTCTACAATCCTTGAGATCTTAAGCTTGCTTCCTCTTGTGCCTCTGATTCTCCCTTTATCATTCTCCCGTAGTGAGAGTTTGAGCTAACTAAACCTCTTCTCTTACACCAATTTGAGTCTCTTTGCTCATCTCAAATTATTGTACTTTTCAAGAAGTCGTCGAGCCTCACTTTCTCTCCTCGCTGCCTTCTTGAGGGGGCATCTCGCAGTCCATTCTCTCCTCTTCTGGTCTAGCCTTAGGCATCTTAGTTTCTTATCTTTGATGCCATGCCACTTGTGGCATCACATCAGAGGGAAAAAATGTAGACACCTAAATCCTTTAGAAAATAAAGTATTTTTATTTTCTGAAAAAATTCTTGATGACATCATCATTTATTAATTAATTAATTATTTAATTAATTAATTTATTTTTATGCCATTAAATCCCTTTATCTTAATTAAAAATATTTAATTAAGGAATCCCTCCCAAAAATGTTTAAATCTTATTTAAACATTATTTCCTTATTTATTAATTATTTAATTAATAAATTGACCAAAAAACCCAAAATAAATTAAAAAATTATTTTTTGCCCAAAACTTGGCCAATTTCCTTAAGACCACTAACCTCTTCCAAAATCTTCTAATCCTTCTTTAATTTTGATTAAAGGCTAATCCCATCATTTCTTACCCCTAATCCCAACTCAAAATATTTAATTAAGATTAAATATTAATCCTCATGTTTATTAAAAAAGTTTTAATAAATATCTCCTCAACCCAAACCTTTGAAATAAATAAAACTTTATTTATTTCCTAAAATCTAATTTATCCTCATCCTAAGAAGTTCTAGACTCTTCTAGAAAGTCTTCATCCTCATCCTAGGAAGTTCTAGACTATTCTAGGAAGTCTTTATCCTCATCCAAAGTCTAGACTCTTCTAGAAGATGTCTTTAAACCTAATCCTAATCCCCTCCTAACCTTGTCACATTCCCTAAACATGGGTTAAGACTTACTAACCCAAGCCAAAGTTAACAAATATCTCCTCCTTCACCCACCCTCATTAAATGCCATCCACTTGCCTATCCCTAAGATAATCCTAAACCATCCTAATCCATCCTCTAATAATTTTCACAATTCTAAGCAAGCTTAAAACCTTCCTAATCAAGCCCAAGTCAAAATTCCTCTCATCTCCCTCAAAATATCCCAACCATAAAACTTTATGAAGCCCACTAGGCCATAAATGACTCTTCCAAGCCCTTTCATTGCTCTTACAAGCCATTATGAGGGTCTTTATGAAGATTTTATCCCTTGAGCCTCCTTTGTTGACTCATCCTTCCCCTTTCCTCCATCCTCTCACCCTGTGACATGTGTCACTCTCTGATTGGCTGTAAGGAAGCACAATTCATGTGCTCTCCTCTCATGCAATCTGAGCCCTCCATGAGCTTTTCCCATCCTTGCATCTTAGCCCTCAATCTCTCAAGCCTCTTGCCTATAAATTGGATCCTTCCCCTTTGCAAAACAACACAATCCATGAAGTAAAGTCATAATTCCATTTTAAGAAGCCATTTTACATCAAAACCATACACTCACACCCAAATTCCAACTCCATTTGAAGCCCTTTTTGAAGCATAAGCTTGAGCATACATCCTATCTATTTAGACAAAGCCACTCAACAAGAGAGCTTCTTATTGAGAGAGCCCATTAATGGCTCATATTCTCAATTGAGAGCTCATCTTAGTCTATCTTGAAGTTTATGAATTTTGTTTGGTTTGTAGAAGCTTTACTTAAATTTGGTTTCTATTAGCATACTAACATTGCTCATATACAAGTGATACTTTTAATGACCTAGTAAAATTGAGTGAAGGAAGAACAATGATTGTAACAATTAATGATGAATCAAACACCAATTCTATAAAGGTAATGACCGAGTCAACACAAAAGATACTAAGCCAAATTCATACCGAGACTATGGAGTTTCTAGTCACTACAAAGTTGTTGGAATCTAATTGCATATTAGTTTAGATAAAAGATTATCTTAATATTGAAACATGGGTGGCCACTTAGATGGTTGACCTTGCAACTACCCCTATTGT
Source organism: Cupressus sempervirens (assembly GCA_028749045.1). NCBI lineage: Eukaryota > Viridiplantae > Streptophyta > Pinopsida > Cupressales > Cupressaceae > Cupressus > Cupressus sempervirens. The sequence continues at coordinate 873,085,357 of CM053789.1, forward strand.
TATACTGAGTAAATATAATAGCTAGGGTGATGTACAAGCTAGTGTTGTTGAGAAATAGAGTGGCTTGGTCATTATAGAAGAGACCACACAAATAGATGAGTCCGCAGAGGGAAATTAAGGAGACCAGAAAGTTGAAGGTCAAAGTGATCAAGTAGATAAATTTGCTATTGGTGAGGAAAGGCCACAAGCCTTTAGAACTCAGATTGAGGGAACATAGGAGGCAGGAAATTGAGTTTTGTAATAGAACTCAAATATATAGAAGAGTAAAGATCCTAAAAAGGATGAGGAAACAAGATTGAGACTCAAAGACTAAGTATGGAGCTTCAAAAATCAAGCTTACAAGTATCAATGTTGACCTCCAACACTCTTGGTAAGAAGATCAAGAAGAAAAGAGTCCAATCCCCTATTACATTCCAAGCTTAGCCTATTACACTTGATGAGGAAATTGTTATACCTTACTAGGACAAATCTAGCTTGAAAGAGGAGAAGATTAAGATATTAAGTGGAATATTTTCTAGGAAGGCTAAGCAAGCGGTCCAAGAAGAGAACATTACCAAAAATAAGCATAAAAATAAATGTTATATGATATTAGGAAAAATTTCTTGATTCTTTTGTTATTGATAATTTGGAGAATTCTCCCATTATTGAGCAATTGATTAATATTGTAGAGAGAATAAATGGCTCGCTTATTGATGCAAATGAAATATTAATGCAATGGTTAGAACTTTTTTTTGAGAAAATAGTAATGGAGAAGGTTGCAGTGGAGATTGTTGTTAATCAGGTAAAGTTGACAAAACTTGTGAATAATTTGAAACAAGTCTCTAATAATGTACATATAATTTTTAGGAAATTGTGTGATAGCTCTACATGTACAAAATAAATAAGAGATAGGATGGGTAAGTTAGAAGCAAATTTACAATATAGTGTCAATGCACTAACTATGGATGCCAATTCAAGTGCAGTTCACTTATCCAAACTTAATTTTTAGTAGGGAAGGGTAACAAAATTGACTGTAGCATATATTAGAATAAGAGCCAAATTTATCTCTATACGAGCCATGATGACACCTCATCTTGAGGTTATGCATATGTATTTGAAGAAAGCAAAAGAGTTAGTTCAAGTAGATCCAAAAAAAATTGTTGCAGATAATTTGGTGGATCTAGTAGCAAAATTGGAGATAGAGATTCATGCTATTGAATCCATAAGAAAAAAATGGGATACTACATTAATTTGTAATCCAAAAACCATTTTTGGATAAGTTTGGTTTGACCCCTACACTCTAGTAGCCATGAATGACAAAAAGAAGGGGGTTAGATAATGATGTTGAATGATCAAGGCGAGTTTTGAAGTTTTGACGATTTTGAATTGAGGATTTTAAACATGTATATAAAGATCATAGAGTCACAACATGTACAATGCTTACCGAGCCAAGGTATGGATTATATCCTAAAGGGGAGTACTTATGTTTCAAATTTTTAATACAAATTTTTTGATCGTGACAAAGTGTTTTTGCCACTAATGTCAAAGGGGGAGATTGTTGATCCCTAAATCACTTTGTATATGAGTGTTAAACACTTAGTCATTCAAAAGGAAGGGTTATTTGGTAATCACTACGACCAAGCCATCCTATATAGGCCAAGTATTCTATTGAAGACTTGTATATATTTCAAGTCAAGTGTTGAGCATTAGTAACTATTGAGAAAGCTAGAGGTCACCAAGTACTCCAGTGATTGTTAAGTTTTTCAAGGAAAGAAATAGAAGTCAAGTGATGTAGAGGTCAAGCAATTTAGTATATGCCAAGCATAGTTAAGGTTGAGGGGCAGTATGATGAAATAGTTTATGCCAAGCATCGGTATGGTATAAGTGTAGAGCAAGATAGTTTCACATATTTATTTGGAATCACACAAACTTTAAGGTAAATCATTTTTATCGATTTAGAAGTGTGTTTTACAAATCAAGAAGGTAATCAAGGAGTTGATTACACATCCAATAAAGCACCATTAATCCCTATGTGAAGAAATCTATTAATCAAAAAAATTGTAAGAACTAAGTGGAAAAAGAAATGAATATGGATCGTTGATTGGGATCTAGAAGGTTCACCCAAACAACTATTTAAGGAGGGTCTATGACCTAGTTCACGTGTATGGATGAAGAGTTTGGTTGCATGCATAGATTTGGAGGTGAAATAGAGTGTTAAAGGAAAAAGTGACCAAGTAGTGTTGTGAATAGTTTTTGAACATGGTCAAAGAAGATAAATCATAGTAAGGTAATAATATATTCCATAGAGGAAATTTGATATCAATATTTGAAGTGCAAATTGAAGGATCAAGTACTAAATATGCTAACATGTGTTTTAGGGTTTAAATCTCTTAACATAGTAGTGTTAGAATGATTTAGAATAACTAAGTGGGGGGAGGGGAGTGAATTAGTTATCCTCAAGCCCAGATGTACCAATTTAACTTTTAATCACTTCAAATACTTTAGAGAAAAACATTTACTAGCTCAGTCTCTATAGAAAATAATTAGTATTGCAATCCACTATCCTAAAAGTAACAAACTTGCAAAATGTAAAAAATTAACAATAAAACATCCCAAATAACATCTGCACAAGTATGATACTAGGATTTAATATGAAAATCCAATTTTGGAAAAAAAACTTTTAACATGTCACCAATTTTTCACTCTTCTGAAGTGGGCTATGTTAGGAACCAACTCTATTAAAGATTACAAAACACATTATTAAATGTGACCTTGTTAAAGGATTTAATTACCTTGTTAGGAGTGGCTTTCTTAGAGGGATTAAGAATATTCCATTATAATGTCACCTTGATTAAAGGATTTACATATGATTGTTAGGTCAACCTTGATTAAAGAATTTCAATAGCGGTACAATGGTTAGAAAGTAACAATAGGTTGATCTAACAAATACAACTCACTTTACAAATACAAATCACAATTTGGTCTAACAGTTGACTAATTGGCTAGCCTCCATTAACATCTCCAACTAAATCAAGTTTGCCAATCAACTAAATCAACTTCTCCAACCTTTTTAAGGTCTTCACCAACTTTGTAAACCTCTTCTAGTTTATCCCTTGTGCCTCTTTAAATAGGTAATTCTAATCTTTTTCCTCTTAAACATCATTGTAGAACTTTGGGTTTCGATTACATTCAACACATACAATGAATTTGTCCACCTTTTCATTTCCTCTTTTCTCTTCTAGAAATTTCTCCCTGAGTTCATGCACAGAAATTCTCAAAAATGGTTTTCCTTGAATTAAATTCTCAAGGTCATTCATCCTTATCTTCAACACACTTTCCATATCCCAAGAATTCAATTGTTTCAGCTAGAAATTAAGACTTCCACAGAATCTGTCAAATGTTGTCTCTTAGCCAACACTGGCTTCTAACAGTTGGTCATTATTGAATTACTAAGTCGCTACTAATTGTTCTACCCAACATACTTTCTAATACGTGATCAATTCTAATGCTCGATTGACACTATATTTTTCTCTGCTTAAACTATTTCTCGATCAACTCTAGCATCACTCAACATAAACTTTGAGTTCCTTAATCTTCTGATCTTTTTCTTAGTCAAGCCTATGCATTTGGTCTTCTATTGATCAATTCTTCTAGGCTTCAATACAATTGTCTTCTCCACTTAATTTACGATGAAGTAGTCATATTATCTTGTCAAAGTCTAACTAATCAAGTGTCCATATAATTCCTCATAACTCAACCTTGCCTCTAGGTTCTTTTTTTGTGTCCTTCTTGGTGCAAGGAACCTCCCTAATGTTTGGTTCTTGATGTGATTATAGGTTAGTTAGGGGTGTGTGTGTGTGTGTGTTTGTGTGTGTGCTTAATAAGTTCCAAGAGTCCTTGGAGTGAAACTAATCCAAATGTAAAAGCCAAGTTTCTCACTAGGTCCTAGGTTGCTAAAAAGTTGCTCATTGAGCCAAAAGTTGATTGATAGGTCAAATATGATTAGTGATGGGTTATTAAGGTATTTTATTTAATAATTAAGTCATATATATCTTATCTATCATACTAGAATGGTCCGAGGTGGACCCATTTGGCCAAAAAGTCCTAAGGAGCAAAAGTGCTCAAGCAACTTTTGCAATTTTTGCAAGAAATTGCAAATGGCAGTTTTGGAGGTTGTAACTACCCATGCTTGTGTATATGAGTATGAAAGATCATATTTTGAAGGTTGGAAGGTTTACCATTTGATTATGCACATGTGGGACTACTGTACACATAGTTTTCTAAGTTCTTTTCATTGCTTAATGGTGTAGTACGGTTATGTACGAATTGGCACAGGAGATCAAGTTTATGATTTTTGTGGTTTAGTCTTTTTTTATTTCTTTTTAATATTCATACTTGTGTTGAATTCATCATGTTTTCAAGTTATATCATTTTCTTGTTGACTGGCATGAGAACTACCTTCACAGGGTTGTTTGTGCAAAAATGGTTCTAACCTAATCACCCACAATGGAAAATGCATGAAACATGGTGGGGTGATAGGTTATATAGTGTACATAGTATTTTTGTTTTGTTTTTAAATTTTATGATGGGTTTCCAAGCCATGGAGTGATACCCTAGGCTAGCTGCTAGGAGTATGTGAGCCTGGACAGGTTGTGGAATTTGGTACAGAGCACACTCATGATCAAGATGGGTCTAAAAAATGTGTTCCTTGAAGTCCTAGTAATCTACCTTGAGTTTACAAGTGTAAAGGAAGGTTGGTGAGAGGTTTGAATATTTCTAGAGGTGTTTTAGTGTTGACTGGTCTAAAGACCTACAAAATAAGCTAGAAATTAGGACTTAAGATTGAATAGGGTTATGGGTGTTGTGAAACTCTAAAAATTTGGAATCTTGGAGTGATAAAGGATATATTTCATATTCCTAAGGTTTTTCATGGGTTTTTTGAAGAAATTTTGGGTATTGGTGCAAAACAAGGTTACTAGACCTAGAAACTAATAGGTCTAATTAACCCTATGTGAAGGAAGTGAGTTTTCTTTGGGTTTTTTCATGACCATAAGTATTGAATAAGGTCAAGAAGGCTATAGAGGGTGTCTAAAAACTCAATAGACTCCAAGGAAGTGAAGGAACAAGATCCTAAGTGAGGGTTAGGGTTCTAGGGGAGAGAAGGGCTAGTAGGACTAGTGCCTAAAGTGGGAGATTAAGTCTACACCATACCAACTACACCTAAGAGGCAAGTTGCGGGAAGAGTCTTTGAGGATTAGATTGGTGGAAAGGATAAGAAACAAGAATAATTAGATGTTTCAAGATTAGAACCTTGATTAGGTGTTTATTTAGTGGAATCCTAGACCCTCTACATCAGAGTGGTATTAGAGCTTACTTTTAGTTTGGTGTATGTCAGATGTGGAAGACCGAGAGGCTAATAGTATGCCACCCAAGGCAATGATCAAGGGTTCCATAGAAGATTGGGTCAAGGATGTACTGGCCAAAGCTAATTAGGAAGACCCAAAAAGTAAGAAGAGCATCACAAAATGGGGAGATGAGAGTGAGGAAGAAATTGAAAGCCTCACAGGGGAGACATTTGACAAGGGCAAGGATCCTGAAGTGGATTAGGATAAAAAGGTGTTTTTGGATGCCTTTAAATCTCTTAACAAAGATAGTATGGAACATATCCCTTACTAAAATGGTAGTTGGAATGGGGGGGAATTACTAGATTGATTGGAAGCCATAGACAATCAATTTGACTACATGGAAGTACAAGAAGAGAAGAGAGTTAGCTATGCTAAGGCTAGGCTCAAGGGATTAACACTAGTATAGTGGAACATGATGCAAGTTGAAAGAGTAGCAGTAGGGGAGAATAAGATTGTGTCTTGGGAAAGGATGAAGATTAGGTTGAGGGTCCAATTCCTACCCAGAGACTATGAGATTCAAATATATCAAAAGTTGTAAAATCTAAGACAAAGAGACCTCACTGTTAGTGCTTATACTGAGGATTTGAATAAGCTCAACCTAAGGGAAAGAAGACAAGAAGAAGAAAAGGAAAGAGGGGAAAGATACCTTCATGGGCTAAGACAAGGGATTCAAGATGAGATCAACATGATGGCTCCTGATGCAAGATGTTCCTCCACTTGATGTAGTGCAAGGCAGGAGAATCCCCATAAGAGATGTCCTAGCCCCCAAAGAATAACCACACAACGAAAGAAGAAATAATAACAGAGATAATTAGATCCAAAATAATGTCAATTCTCATAATATAATCATAATATTTACATCCAACATGCTTGGCTGTAAGGCCTTCTGGATTATAGCCAAATATATAAAATATTACAATAGTAATTCTGCAAGAATATCTCTCAAGATCCCATCCAAACCCTAGCTAGTCTAGATCCACACTTTGGTAGAAACCTCCAAGGAAGATCTCAACTTGTGCTCGCAAGCCCACCAAGAAATCTCCTTATTTTCCAAGCCGCAACTACTAGCTCTTCTCAAACTTTATCCATGATTTAAGTGTAAGCTGCCTCACATTCGGTGCTCTGTCCACACAATTTAGAAATCTTCTCTCACTCAGCTACTCCATCTTCCATGTTCTTCTCCAAACTTCTCTAAGAAGGGATCATACCTTGAAGCTTTATTAAAAATGCTCATATACCTTTCTTAAATAGGGACTTACTACCCAAGATGTTACAAACACAACCAATGTGGGATAAAAGGTAAATGCAACCACCTTCAAAAAATGTTTAATTCCCACCCAAATACAACTAAGCACCACCATGTGGCCCAAAAAATATTAAATGCATGATTTAAGGAATGCCCACAAACTTCTAGAATTCCACCTACACACCTCGATAAATGGAATGACAACCATTTATATATATTTTTTCTATTTACGCCACCTATACACCTTGAAAATAGAAATTCCTCTTTTTCTCCTTTTTTATTTTTTATTATTTTTCCTCTAATTTTTGTCACTTTCTCTCTCCTCCCATTTTTTAAATAATTTTTTTTCTCTTTATTTTCTAATGCGAGATGTTCCTGCATTAGACTTCCCAGGTAGATAGAAAAGTGTATCCCACACTTTGACACCAAAAGAAAGATCTGCAACCATCTTCATCTTCACCAAAAGTTTCCACTCCAATAGAGGCAAGAAAATCAACATGAAAATCATCCACATCTACATCACCCTATCAAACACCAGAATCTCAACCATCCAATCAACATGCTCACTCCCAAAAATAAACTAAACATAATGTTTCATCAGAAAACCCTCATCCACATCAACTAGTGAATCCACACTAGCAACAACAAACTCCATGTCAACAGAAACATGTAACCCCTCAACAACATATGCCAAAATCACAACACCAGTGGTCTCATTGCTCACAATAGGATGCTCTGTAATATATAAGTCACCACCAACAACAACTAGATCGTCTATGACTAACTGGTCTACAATCTCCATGTCAGACTCAACCAATTGATCATGAAAACCAATCTTCATCCCAACATCAACAAGGTTAGGAATATCTGCAACAACAACCTCTAGTTGCTTTGTAGGTTCTGTATCAGGCTCCATGAAATTATCAACAAAACCAACCTCTTCCACCTCAACCTTACTATGCCATCTTCTCTCTCGAACAAGTCTTCTAATCGGCCAGACAACTGTCTTCTAGGTCAGTAGACTCCAACTCCAATAGAATAGAACTTCCTTCTTTGGTTCCTCAAATCTTTTAGAAAAAGGAGCATCCACAACAACATCCACCTGAGATATTGACTCATTAATCCTCCTCTCCACTATATCATGAAGATTCATAATCATCCCAAGGTCCAATCCTCTCAGAGTCATCTTCCAAGATCTTCGCAAACACTCTACAAAAAAACACCAATAGATCAATCTTCCTAAACAAGATCAACCTTCCATCTTCACAATCATAGATTCATTTTTACGTCCTCCTAAGGTCCTAGTGCAAAGTACCTCAACTTCAGTGATCTTTCTTTATGCTAAGGAACAATCTATTCTCTGATACCACTTGATGAAGTGGTATTAGAGTGCAAATTGTTCCTTAGCATGTAGAAATATCATCGAAGTTGAGGCACTTTGCACCAAGACCTTGGGAGGACATGAAAATGGATCTATAGTTACGAAGATGGAAGGTTGATCTTGTTCAGGAAGATTAATCTATTGGTGATTTGTTGTAGAGGGTTTATGAAAATCTTAGAAGATGGCTCCGAGAGGATTGGACCCTAAGATGATTGTAAATCTCTGTGATGTGGTGGAGAGGAGGTTTTCTAAGATGTCTACTCAGTTTGAAGCTAGCTTGGCTGATTGAGTTAAGAATAGGGTGAGGAAGGCATTCCATGGATGTTTGTGGAGCTGTCTACTAATCTAGAAGAAAGTTGTCTAGCTGATTAACAAATTTGTTCAAGAGAGAAGATGGTATAACTAGGTCGAGATGGAAGAGGTTGGTTTTTTTGATCCATTTGTGGAGTCTGATACAGAACCTACAGAGCAACTAGAGGTTGTTGTTGAGGATATTCCTAACCTTGTTGATGTTAGGATGGAGACTGGTTTTCATGATAAATTGGTTGAGTCTGACATGGAGATTTTAAGCACTCACTCATGGACAATTGGGTTTCTATTGGTGGTGACTTGTATGTTGCAAAGCATCTTGCTGTGAGCAATAAGACCATTGGTCTTGTGATCTTAGAATGTAGTCATGGAGATCTACATATTGTTGTTGATATGGAGTTCATTGTTGCTAGTGTGGATTCACTAGTTGTTGATGTGGATGAGGGCTTTTTGATGAAGCATTATGTTTAGTTTGTTCTTGGGAGTGAGCATGTTGATTGGATGGTTGAGATTCTGGTATTTGACAGAGTGATGCAAATGTGGATGATTTTCATGATGGTTTTCTTGCCTCTATTGGAGTGGAAGCCTTTGGTGAAGACAAAGATGGTTGCAAATATTTCTTTTGGTGTCAAAGTGTGGGACACACTTTTCTATCTACCTGGGGAGTCTAATGCAGGAGCATCTTGCATCAAAAAATATAGGGGGAATTTTTTTTTTTTTTTTTTCAAAAAAAGAGAAAAAAATTACAGAGAGAAAGTGACAAAAATTAGAAGAAAATATGTTGTTTTAAACGGAGAAAAGAGGGAAAAGGGATTTAATAGGTGGCATTATTAAATGTAACTTGTGGCTAGAGGGTTTATTTAATGTAACTTGTTAAGTTGACTTGTGACTTGAGGGTTTATTTAATGTAACTTTCTAGTGGCCGACTTGTGGCTTGGTTTGGTATAAGTAGAGGGCTTTGTCTTGTCATTATTCATTCATTCTTTGGAGTGAGTGTGGATAGAAGCTAGATAGCAAGTTTTTCCTGAGTTTGTGGATAGAGTGTCAAATGTGAGGTAGTTTACAGTAGGATCATGATTAATCATCCAACTCGGAGAAGAACATGGAAGATAGAGTAGCTAAGTGAGAGAAGATTTCCAGAATGTGTAGATAGAGTGTTGAATGTGAGGTAGTTTACACTTAAATCTTGGATAAAGTTTGAGAAGAGCTAGCAGTTGTGACTTGGAAAATAAGGAGATTTCTTGATGGGCTTGCGAGCACAAGTTGAGATCTTCCTTGGAGGTTTCTACTAGAGTGTGGATCTAGACTAGCTAGGGTTTGGTTTGAAGCTAGCTTGGCTAATCGAGTTAAGGATGGGGTGAAGAAGGAATTCCATGGATGTTTGTGGAGCTGGAGTCTATCGATCTAGAAGAAAGTTGTCGAGCCAGTTAAGAGACTTGTTCAAGAGAGAAGATGTCATAACAAGGTCGAGGTGGAAGAGATTGGTTTTTTTGATCCATTTGTGGAGTCTGATATAGAACCTACAAAGCAACTAGAGGTTGTTGTTGAGGATATTCCTAACCTTATTGATGTTGGGAGGGAAATTGGTTTTCATGATGAATTGGTTGAGTCTGACATGGAGATTTTAACCACTCGCTTGTGGACAATCGAGTTTCTATTGGTGGTGACTTGTATGTTGCAAAGCATCTTGTTGTGAGCAATAAGACCATTGGTCTTGTGATCTTAGAATGTATTCATGGAGATCTACATATTAATGTTGATATGGAGTTTGTTGCTACTAGTGTGGATTCACTAGTTGTTGATATGGATGAGGGCTTTCTGATGAAGCATTATGTTTAGTTTGTTCATAGGAGTGAGCATGTTGATTAGATGGTTGAGATTCTAGTTTTTGATAGAATAATGTAGATGCGGATGATTTGCATGTTGGTTTTCTTGCCTCTATTGGAGTGGAAGCCTTTGGTGAAGACAAAGATGGTTGCAGATATTTATTTTGGCTTCAAAGTGTTGGACACACTTTTCTATCTACTTGGGGAGTCTGATGCAGGAGCATCTTGCATCAAAAAATATAGGGGGAAATTTTATATTTTTTCAAAAAAAGAGAAAAAAAAATTGGAGAGAGAAAGTGATGAAAATTAGAAGAAAATAATATTTTTTTTAAATGGAGAAAAGAGGGAAAAGGCATATAATAGGGTTTATTTAATGTGAGGGTTTATTTAATGTAACTTGTTAAGCTGACTTGTGGCTTGAGGGTTTATTTAATGTAACTTTCTAGTGGCCAACTTGTGGCTTGGTTCGGTATAAGTAGAGGGCTTTGTCTTGTCATTATTCATTCATTATTTGGAGTGAGTGTGGAGAGAAGCTAGAGAGCAAGTTTTTTCCTAAGTTTGTGGATAGAGCATCGAATGTGATGCAGTTTACAGTAGGATCATGATTAATCATCTAGCTTGGAGAAGAAAATGGAAGATGGAGTAGCTGAGTGAGAGAAGATTTCCAGAGTGTGTAGACAAAGTGTCGAATGTGAGGTAGTTTATACTTAAATCTTGGATAAAGTTTGAGAAGAGCTAGTAGCTGCGGCTTGGAAAATAAGGAGATTGCTTGGTGAGCTTGTGAGCACAAGTTGAGATCTTCCTTGGAGGTCTCTACTAGAGTGTGGATCTAGACTAACTAGGGTTTGGATGGGATCTTGAGAGATTTTGAAAAATTACTATTGTAATTTTTTATGTATTTGGCCATATTCTGGAAGGCCTTACAGCCAGGCATATTGCATGTAATAAATTATATCTATGAATAAAGAGTTGTTATTTGGTATCAGATTTTGCAATTGCATTGCATTTTTGTTGCTTGTTGTTGTGTTTCCACTATGTGGTTGTTTGTTGGGGTTAGGACATCTCCTTTGGGGATTCTCCTACCTTACACTATGTTAGCTCCTGACATATGCATAAATGTTTTTAGTTAGCCTTTGTGTGCTAGAAAATATGACCTATTGGGAGCATGAATCAACAAGAAAACATTAGTTCAAACCAAAACATGTAATAAGAATTCATCAAAATGAAAAAAAACTAAACTAATGCTTGCTTGATTTTTGCAACTCAAAGCAGCCAACAAATCAAGTTTTTCAGCCACCTCTATAGCTCAACAAAGGCACCCATAAGAGGCCTTGTTGGTGTGTTAAGATAGAGGGTATGTTTGGTGTGTTCTCCCAAACACAACAATGGAGTGAATCTCTTGAGTGAATGTGCAAATGTGAGTGAGGATGCAATATGATCCCAAACTACATGAAATCAAGAATACTTCAAGAAATGGCTATGGAGAAAGCCATACTTGAAAGCATTCAATGGTGAAAATATGAAATGCAACAAAGAAACTAACTAGATATGCAAGTGAAACTAAGATGTAAATGAAATGGAGATGAGAAAATGCATGTAAACTAAACTAATAATGCAAATGCAAAGCTAAACCAGCTACCAAATGGTTAGTATTCACCTAGAAATCTCTATGAAAATTCAAACTACAATGAAAAACCCTAGCATGAAAACTCAAGACTCAAAATGGCATGGTAACAATGCAATAATGGGAGATGCCAAATGCTTGAGACAAGCCCTCTATTTATAGGCTTGAGGGAGGGCTTGGTGAGGTGGTATCCATGTAGATGGCACATAAGGTGACATGCAAGCCATGCAAATGGTCAAGAATTCAAAGTTTTCTCACACATGTGTGAGCAAACTTGAGAAGAAGAGTGGGAGACAAGAGTGCAAAGGGGAGTGTGTAGGCATGCCATCTCACACATGTGTGAGCACAGTCTTAGGCTAATGAGGGGGATTAGGAAAAATATTAGAAATGATTAAGTGGGATTAGAGAAGGAGTAGGCTTAAGAGGATGAAAATTATGGTTATAGGCTAGGCTCTAGGTTAGGCTTAAGATTAAATTAAATGAAATTTAATTTAATCATGGGTTTAGAGGAATTAATAGGATGTGAGGATTAAAATGGAGAAACATGGAGGATCATGTGTTAAATTAATTTAACACATTAAGGCTAGAAGTATTTAAATTATATTTAAATACTTAAGAGAATGAACTCATTTAATTAATTAATTTAATTAAATAAGTACAAGAATGTGAGCAATATAATTAATTAATTAATAATTAATTACAATGTCATGAGCAATATTAAAATTAATTAATATAGTGTTTAGGGATGATTTTAATTGTCTACATTTTGCCCCTCTTTGATGTGATGTCGGGATGACATCATATCAAAAAAAAGAAAATATAGGTTGCCCCAGAGAAGGATAGGAGTCCTAGGAGTTGTGTTGAAGTGATGACAAGGGAGGAGGGTGCCCCCTCAAGGAAATGGGGTGAAAATGAATATATTTTGCCCCATTTTTTCAAAAATAGACACGGGAAGGAAAAAGGAAAGAGAAAAGGCTTAAAAGATGACCTTGCATTGACTTGTTGGTAAGCTTGACATGAAGCGAGGTGAAATGGATAATGATTAATATAAATGCAACTTAACTACATGAATGCCTAAGATTTAGTTTTGTTCATATGGGAGAGCACACCTTATTTTGATATTGCAAGAGGAGTTATGCATCAAATGCTATAGTAGCATAGATGACAATATTCCTTTGCGTGGACTAGACTCTCAACACAATAGATGTAGGTGTCAGAGTCATGATGGAACAAATGACATATACACACTAGAGAGGTCTAGGCACACCCAAAGTCTTATTAGGGATCTTGGTGAAAGTGTGCTAACTCGTTTCCCTTGGTGAGCAATGCATAATCATAACTCAAATAGATCATATTGCAAAATGACACATGTAATCAGGTTAAGCCATTCAAATGATACCAAGATATTGAAGATCAAGGCACACATGGAGAGGCCATCACTGACACACAAAGATAAAATCATCAAAAAGACTTTATGACCAAGTAGTCATTCAATCCATAGTTCTTGCCATGAACTTGATTCTGATAGTGAAACTTGTTAAGCTTGTGTAGGAAGGATTCATCCTTTAAGGCAAAAATTGATTGTTTGATTGAATTGTATTGAAATATTTGTGATTTGTTCGTTGGAAATAGTGTGAAAGGAACAATGTTCTTAAAACATTTAGTTTAATTGTGAATTTGTGTAAGTTTGTTTGCAATCACTATTTTGATAAGCTCAGTTTGATGGGTTGAAGTTCAGTGTCATGAGATTAGATGATGAACTAGAAGAATTGGGATAAGATATGATAAGATAATGGATGAATTGAATTGGAATGGAAGGGGAATGCAAGAGAGAAAGTGATAATGTTTTCTAGAGAAAAATGTGTTGAATGGAAGACTAGAAATTAGATCAAGTTATATGCAAATAGATGGAAAAATGAAGGAATTGATTATGGAAATGATTTGAATGAAATGATTAGAAGAAGGGAATATGATTAGATTAGAGGAAAAAATGAATTGATTGAATGGATTGGAAGATTTAAAAATTGATGGAAGGTGGAATAGAGTAGAACCAATGACAAGGGATAACCAAGGAATGGTAAATGGAGGAAAAGCAACGTGAGTAGGTGGATGAAAGGAATAGTGAAAGGATATGAGGGTCAAATGATATGGTAGCAAAAAATGTGGAGCCAAGGGCCATGTTTCAAAGGAGTCCCAATGCCCCATACCAAGGATAGGAAAATGAAAGGAAATATGGTGGGATAGGATGCATGAAAATGGAAAGATGGTACGAAGGCTAGCATATGGAGGAAAAGAAGGCATGTGCTCTTCCAAAGCATGTATGAACCTTTTGTTATTGTGCCTCTAATATTGATCACAAACATGGGCATGAAAGGGGAATAAATAAGGGGTATGGGAGGAAGGGTATGAAAAAGGGATGATGATATGGAGAGTATGGATGAAATGTGGAATATGAAGTGGATAAGGTGGATGGGATAACCAAGATCAAGGACATATAAAAGAAGGATGGAAGCATGTAGGTGTATGGATGGAAAATGGATGAACATGAAAAGGACTATGGGATGCAAGAGAGGGATAGCATGTGAAGATCAAATATATGGAAGATGTATATAGGATAATGTATGGATAATGAGAAAGGGACATGAAAAGTGCATGTGGATGGATGAAAGGAAAGTGAAAGTCAAGATCAAAGATGGAAGAGGATAATGAACAGGAGATGGAAGTATGGAAGAGATGTATGGAAGTGTGGTATAGATGGAGCTTGCCCCCAATGTAGAGTGCAAGTGGAAGAGGAAAAGTGAATGGATGGATAAGTGGAAGAGGGAGGAAATGAATGCATGATAGGAAAATGAAGGGAGGACTCAAGCATCTATTTTCATGGATGGTATCCCTTGACAGTTATTCCTTTTTTTTCTTTTTTCTTTTTTTTTTCAAGGAATTTGTACTATTTTCTCATAGATGTTGATAGGATAGGGAAAAGAAGGATGAGATGGATTGGGGAATGGAGGATAATGACTTATGAAAGGGTTTAGAGTAAGGTGGTGGAGTGGGTGGGAGGAAGACGTGGTTGATGGATGCAAGGTTGGAAGACTTGTGAATGAGTGGATGAAGGAGATGGAAAGATCGTCATTGGAACACACCTTGAAAGGTGATGGAAAGGAGGAAATTGTGGAGGATATGTAGAAGAAAAGTTGGGATTTTGGGACATAGGGACCGAAAATAGATGAAGGAGACGATGGATTTAGGATGGTGGATTTGGGTATATGAGGACCCAAAATGGATGTGGAAGCCTTTGGATTAGCCAAATTGGATGTCATTTTGAATCTTCCTTTGAGATTCATTGCTACATTAAGTAGCTTTGGGATCCACAAAAAAATTGCATTTTTGATTTTGAGCCTTTGTGGCTTTTTGATTTTGCTTTGGATCAGATTTTTCTTTTCTTGGACATGTCTTTTAGAGGGGACATGTTGATCCTTGGGCTTTTGTGGAATTTTGGCTTTATTCTCTTTTTCTTTGGCATCCAATTTGCTTCCATTGGCCATGGTATGGGTGTATGAAGGTAAATAGGGTGGAGAGCTTATGGATGGTGAATGTTGG
The DNA here is from genome assembly GCA_028749045.1 of Cupressus sempervirens. Classification (NCBI taxonomy): domain Eukaryota; kingdom Viridiplantae; phylum Streptophyta; class Pinopsida; order Cupressales; family Cupressaceae; genus Cupressus; species Cupressus sempervirens. The sequence goes on from CM053789.1 coordinate 873,100,724, forward strand.
AAGGAAGTCAAGGATGTGTGCCTTTGTTGATCTTTATTAGGAGCATGAGGGAATGAAGTGGAAAACATGGAAATGGTGGATGGATGTACTTAAGGACCTAAAATGGAAGGAAGGGATGAAGGGTTTGGCGGTGGAACATAAGGACCCAGAATGGATGGAAGTGAGGAAGAAATAGGGATATGGATATAAGGTCCTAAAATGGACTTGGAAGATGAATGATGTAAGTGTTTAGGTTTGGAAGGAGGAATTGTGGAAGGCATACCAACATCTTGAGACATTATTTCTTCAATAGGATACTTATTATTTTCAACACAAGATCTGAGTCTATGTGTATGGGGTTCATGAGTGGATTGGATAGGTGTGATAGGATCATGTGGAGGATTAGGATTGCGAGGGGAATTATGAGGGATAATAGGATTTTGAGATGGAGTGGGATCATGAAATACAAATGAAGAGGTGCTTTGATCTTGACTTAAAAGAGGATCATGTAGGGGAATGAGTGGATAGTGAGATGGACTAGAATCATATGTTGGAGTGGAGGGAATGGAACCATGAGATGGAGTGATTTGATCTTGACATGGAGGAGTATGAGTAGATGGAGTGGAAGGAACTTCTTCATGAAGTGGAGGATCGAAGGATGCTAACTCTTGAGATGGAGGGGAAGCGGTAATGTGTATGACACATGGAATGCCTTGATCTTGATTAGGAAGGGGATCATGAGATGGAGTAGGATGGATACATGGATCTTGAGGGATAGGGGAATGATGGGATGGAGAAATGATTGGATCTAAAGGAGAAGAGGAATCTATAATGTCATGATTTGGAGGAAAGTCTTGAGATGGAATGTGGAGTATGAATTTGGGTGATTGGCTCTCTTCATTTTGTATTTTACACTTAGCCAAGAACAATGTGAAATACCCCTTACGAGGTGGGGATAATGTTTTTGGAGGATTAGGATTGTGTGAAGGTGGAACTATGGGTAGGGTATTGCATGGAGGGTTGGGGTTGGATGGGACATGAGGACTATGGTCTTCAAAAAATGGGGGAAGAGGACACATGGCATGAAAGGTGGCCTCTTTCTATTGACTTGCTAAGAGATAATTCTTTAATTGTTCCATTTCTATGGAAAGGGTATTTGTGTTTGAGGAATTGTGTGAGCTATGAATAGAAGCGTATGTAGTGTAAGGATAATGAGGTGGATTTCCCTTGTCAAAGGTAGAAGAATAATGAACATGAGATGGATGAGAGTTGGGTATGAAATGTTGAGGATTGATTTGATATGCAGGTTGAATAGGAGGTAGAACTCCATATTGTATTTGAAGATTGTCAACCATATGATTAAGCAAACTCAGATCCATAGATGATAGAGGAAGAGGGATGAAAGATTTGATGATGGATGGAATATGAACTTAAGACTAGGAGCACCTTTGGACTTTATGTTGATTTGATTTGAATTGTATTGCACTTGATATTGAGTTCATTGAATTTGATTTTATTTGATATGATTGGATGAGGGTTTGATTTGGTTTGATGAAAAACCCTATGATATTGCAAAAAAGTGAATGTTGGATTTGAATTAAAGTCCAATGTTTATGAAAATGTTCCTATGTCCAAAGTAGAAGATTTGATGCAAAGTTGAATTAGAAGAAGACATGAATGAAATTAGAAAGATTGATTATGGATGAAGATGTAAATGGAATGAATTAAGAATTGATTAGAAAGGAATGAATTTAACAAGGGATTGGATAAAGAATCATGAGGATGAATCATTGAATGAAGGAATTAGATCTTGATGTGGATTATGAACCATGATTAGGATGAAGATTATGGATTTGATTGAATGGTTAAGAAAATGAGGAAACAATTTGGATGAATAGAGCTAATTAAGGTTTTGAGGAAAGATTTGAATGATTAAGAATGTGATTAAGACTAGAGATGCATGATGATGATGGGATTGATGGATAGAAGAAGTGATGGAGAAAACAAGAGCTTTTTAATTTTTTTTTGTTGTTTTTGAAATGTTTTGATTTTTTTTTTTTTTTGGAACTTTTACGATTTTTTTGGATTTTTATGTTTTACGATGTTTTTGGATTTTTGCATTTTAAGATGCTAAATCAAACAAGGAAATATGTACAAGGCAAGTGTTTTTCAAACACTCAAGAACGTCAAACACACCAACAAACCTATAAGGTTTTGACTAGGATATACAAGCTCAACTAGGGGTGTCCTCGATATACACAAGGTACATGGGGCCTAAATCTATAGATGAAAGAAAATACTACCACACAACCAGGGGGAGACAGTAACCCAAATCTCCTCCTTCACTTCCCAAAGGTATAAAGCTCTTTGGGGCTTAGCCAAGAGTGACAATATTTTACTTCCAAGAGACGTGTCTTTCAATTCACCTCCCAATGTTTATACTCCACTAGAACACTGGAGTTGAGGTCGTCCCAAGGGGTGATGAAATCCTCAAGCAAGCCTCCTAAAAAAGAAAAACAAGACCACTTATTTCTTGTGCACCCAAGATCACCCGAAGGTGTGAGGGGAGAGAATACATAAGTGGCCTCAAGGTTTAGAAAGACACACGTTCTTTTCCAATGAAGCTTTAGGTTTTTGTAATCTACTTTGAAGACACACGTGTTTAAAGCATACAATGTTCTTTCCAACTTAAAATGGCACCAATGTAAATGAAAAATACGGATTTGTCAACAAGAAAGTAAAGCGAGCGTGTGTAAATGAAATGCTAAAAATAAAAGATGCTGAAAATAAAGTCATCAATTTACTTTAGGGCATTCAAGAGTGTGTGACTACCAAATCCAAATGTGTTCTAGCCTAGGCATACATGTCAATTTTAAGCACCAAGTCCAAATGTTTTCTATGCTAAGATTCATCCATTCAAATGAAAGTGATTAAGCCATACAAGTCCATTAACTTTTGAGTCTAAGTGATAAAAATCACTACAAATTCCCTTAGTGATGAAAATCACTATTGGTTTGTTTTATGTCTTTCAAGGTTAATTCTCAAGAGCAATAAAACATTAAGAAAAACCTGCAAGAAAATATGGTTAAGTGTTTAAAATGCTCCAATTTGCAAAAAAAAAAAACACTTGATTAGCCTCATAAGAGAAACACCAAAATGAAAGCTTTACTATGGAAAAAAATTATTTTAACTTTATTTGTTATTTTTTCTATACATAAATATGCTTAAAATGACCCAATTTATACGGAACCACTAAAAGTCAAAATTTGATTTATACAGGCAACCGACAGAATGCAGGCAGAGATGACAGAATGCATAGACGACAAAAAGCACAAACGATAGAATAGAAGGTTGCCGAAAAAGCACAGATGACAAAATAGAAGGTCATCAAAAATGCGCAGACAACGGAATAGAAGGTCGCCAAAAAATTGCAGACAATAAAGTAGATCACCAAAAAGCGCAGACAACAGTTTCAGAGGTTGAGACGATAGTTTAGTGCACCCACAATGCAAATGACAATTTGCGAAGCGGAGATGAAAAAACAAAATTTGGAGATGATAGAATAGAAATTTAAAAAAAATAAAAAGAACATGCGAAGACGCGAATTTGCACAAATGTCGATCTACGAAGACCACAGAACGCAGACGACACTGCGTTCGACGCAGATGACAAAATGAAGTTTTTGTGATAGATTATAGATTTTTTGACAATTTTTTGGATAAAAAATAGGGACGTGGGTCCCATCAGGTGTGCCAAAATGTGTGCTAGAAAATGTGACCTGTTGAGAGCATGAATCAACAAGCAAACATTAGTTCAAACCAAAATATGTAATAAGAATTCATCAAAATGAAAGAAAACTAAACTAATGCTTACTTGAGTTTTACAACTCAAAGTAGCCAACAAATCAAGTCCTCCAGCCACCTCTATAGCTCAACGAAGGCACCCATAAGAGGCCTTGTTGGTGTGTTAAGATGGAGGGTATGTTTGGTGTGTTCTCCCAAACACAACAATGGAGTGAATCTCTTGAGTGAATGTGCAAATGTGAGTGAGGATGCAATATGATCCCAAACTACATGAAATCAAGAATACTTCAAGAAATGGCTATGGGGAAAGCCATACTTGAAAGCATTCAATGGTGAAAATATGAAATGCAACAAAGAAACTAACTAGATATGGAAGTGAAACTAAGATGTAAATGAAATAAAGATGAGAAAATGCATGTAAACTAAACTAATAATACAAATACAAAGCTAAAATAGCTACCAAATGGTTAGTATTCACCTAGAAATCTCTATGAAAATTCAAACTACAATGAAAAAACCTAGCATGAAAACTCAAGACTCAAAATGGCATGGTAACAATGCAATAATGAGAGATGCCAAATGCTTGAGACAAGCCCTCTATTTATAGGCTTGAGGGAGGGCTTGGTGAGGTGGTATCCATGTAGATGCCACATAAGGTGACATGCAAGCCATGCAAATGGTCAAGAATTCAAAGTTTGCTCACACATATGTGAGCAAACTTGAGAAGAAGAGTGGGAGACAAGAGTGCAAAGGGGAGTGTGTAGGCATGTCATCTCACACATGTGTGAGTACACTCTTAGGCTAATGAGGGGGATTAAGAAGAAGATTAGAAATGATTAAGTGGGATTAGAGAAGGAGTAGGCTTAAGAGGATGAAAATGATGGTTATAGGCTAGGATTAAGATTAAAATAAATGAAATTTAATTTAATCATGGGTTTAGAAGAATTAATAGGATGTGAGGATTAAATAAATAAAATTTATTTTAAAATGGGGAAACATGGAGGATCATGTGTTAAATTAATTTAACACATTAAGGCTAGAAGTATTTAAATTAGATTTAAATACTTAAGAGAATGAACTCATTTAATTAATTAATTAAATTAAATAAGTAGAAGAATGTGAGCAATATAATTAATTAATTAATTAATAATTAATTATGATGTCACGGGCAATATTAAAATTAATTAATATAGTGTTTAGGGATGATTTTAAGTGTCTACAACCTTAAGGGTAGAAGAAAAGGCTATTTGAAGGCATGATTCTCAACAAAGAGGTAGAGGTAATAGAGATTTCAGAGGCAGGAGCAACTTTGGCAGAGGACCAGGACCAATAGGCCAGAAGAAACCTAAACCAATGATAACTATGGAGGAAACTAGAATAGGAACATTTTTCAAAGAGGGGGACATAGAGGAAGAGGACCACCTAGGGGTAGTTTCTATAAACTGGTTGCCTAGACTATGGACCCCAATTCTTCAATTTATCAATTTCTTGAATCAATGCATCGTAATATTTTATTGGATCAATTCAAATCATTTTCCTTGAAATTGCAATTAATTGAATTATTTCAATATTTCCTAAGGTTTGATCATTTCATCAATAATCTTATTTAATTAAAAGAAAACATCCTTTTAAATAAATAAAATAATCTTATTTAATTAAAATAAAATCTCTCTCTTTTTTTTTTTAGACTGCAGGAATCGGTGCAACACGGCCCCCCTATAAACTGCAGTGCGCTTGGTAAACTTTTTAACGTGACCGGTAGCGCTGGCGCGACATGCCCACCGGTACCACGAGGACGGGGGAGACTAGAACCCGTGACCAACCCCCTGCAACAGGGAAGATTTAGCCAACCGAGCTAGGGCCCCCACCCTAAAAGAAAATCTCTCTTTTAATTAAATAGTTTTATCTTATTTAATTAATAACTCTATTTTTTTTATAGGTGATCGACCAAAGCCTAGATTATTTATTATTCATTTTATTATTTTTGTTAGGTTAATTATTATTATGTGTTAATCTTGAGTAGATTCGAACCCAATACCTCTCGAATGAGAGGCTCACAATTTACCGATGTGTTGTAAGCTCTTGCCTAATCAAAAGCTCTCTTTTAATTAAATTATCTTATCTTATTTAATTAAAAGAAAATCTCTCTTTTAATTAAATAAATAAATCCCCACTTAAAGCTCTCTTTTTTATTATTATTTGATTTATTTCCTTTTTTCATCAAAAAAGAGAGCTTTAAGTCGAGATTTATTTTTTTAATTAAAAGAGGGATTTTCTTTTAATTAAATAAGATTATTTTATTTATTTAAAAGAATGTTTTCTTTTAATTAAATAAGATAAGATTATTTAATAAAAAAGAAAGATTTTAATTAAATAAGATAAAACTATTTAATTAAAAGAGAGATTTTCTTTATCTCTTATACCTCTTCGAAGATACCTAGATTCTTCATATTTTTTAGGAAGGTAATAAAGCAATAGATAAATTAGCAAATCTAGGTGCCGACAATGAAAACACCCTAATCTATTATCATAACTAACTTAACCATAAACTAAAGAGACTCAATCTTAACCAAAACAGGATAATGTAACTTTCATTCGTAATAACTTATTAGTCTTGTCAGATAATTTAGCTAATTAGGGGCTTAACAATTAACACTTTTAGCTGCATAATAACTTTTTGCGATCTCTATATGCATACATACATACATATGTATGTATGTATGTATGTATGTATGTATAAATTGGTTCATATCTATATAGATTTTTTGTATTATACACATGTATATAGAATCCACATTTTGAAACCTAAATTGAGCTATGTACTCTATTATTATTGATTTGTAGCTTGTGATATATCTATTTATATATGTTCTCATTAATCATCAAGTAATTTGTGTTGGCTGAGTTATTGTTTGAATTTTCCATCATCAAAACACTAGCAAAACAAGTGGTACTCATGAATACTACGGCTAGCACTCATTTATGGCAATTACTGTTCCAAATACAAAGGTAGCAAATTCATTAGTAGACAATATTCAAATTATTTAGAGCTATACATTGGATGAAGTGAACTAAATCTTGAGAACAAGAGTGACATTTTGAAGATTGGAGCCTATGATATATAGTTCATTTAGGTTTGAATATAGTTCTTAAGTACTACAGTGTACCATAGACTCTATGGAACTTGGGCACTCTATATGAAATTCATTGTTTCTCTGACTTCTCCGAATCTGCTTGATAGGCTCAAATTGAAAGATATTAAATTGGCGATATGTGTTTCTAAAGCTAGATAGAGAAATTCTCAATTAGTTAAAGTGTTACTATTATGAGATAATCAAGCTTGAAGAATCTAGTTGTTGAAATGCAAAAGATTGTTGCAGATGAAATAGATATATATATATATATATATATATATATATATATATATATATATATATATATGTATGTATGTATGTATGTATGTATGTATGTATGTATGTATGTATATGTATATGTATATGTATATGTATATGTATATGTATATGTATATGTATATGTATATGTATATGTACATAAATATGCATATATATACTCATTTTTATTGTTTTTGCTAATCTAGCTTTAGATATATGGGCTCTTTTTTGTTTGCTGATGATGAAAGGGATATTTAATATTGCATCATGATTGGGTATTATGGTCTTGTCTCTAACAATATGATACTCTTCTGCATTTTGGGTTGTTTTGAGATTTTATTTATGTGGCTTAGTTTGTAATTTGCATATTCTATATATGTTGGTTTTAATCTTAATATTGTCAATAATAGTAACTGGTCCTCAAGTATTCAAATATCTACAATCTAAGAAATGTGGTTTCTCCTCATGCCTATTTATCATGCATATCTTCTTATTTTTCATCACAGGTTTAAAATGGGGTTTCTTGATTATACCCATATTATATTTGGCATATCTTTACTCAGTCTAAGATTTATGGGTTTCTTCCACTAGATTTAGGCATTTTTGATAATATCGATTGGTTTATCCATCTTTATTAAGTAATCAATTAACCTTCTCTTGGTGGTTGCAAGTCTAGTTTAACTAAGTATATGTGACATTTTATAGGCATATTGCCTCCATTATGTCTTATTCCTTTTATATGTATTCTCTTTACTTTAATTAGTTAGGCCTTTGTGTGTTTGAACCATGCTTGGTTTATTCTCCCTACGATGCTAAAGATTAAGTAATCTAATCTATCTCGGTGCTTGAAGATAAGGTTCTTCTACCCATGAGTATTATTATTTTGGTTTATTGTTTTGTCATCCCTCCATTAACTTGCAGTGCTTGATTGTTTGAAGTATTCAATTTTATTCTTATGGTTTCATAAGTTTCTAGTTGTAGTTATGGTTAGTATACATTAAATCTTAGTAGCTGATAGGGTTGCTTTATTAATATATATACTGGTGACACTATTTGATGAAGTAACATCCTGATTCATGTTCTATAGTTTTAGCCTGTATTATACTAACACCTCTAGATACTCAAGGTTTTTTTTGGCTTTAGTTTATGAATTTGCATAGGGCAAAGGTCATCCAATTGACAGGTTGGTGGCTCGGATCTTTTACCCTCTTCTTCATCAAGTGCACCAAATAATGTAATTTTTAAGTGACAAAATGTAAATTATAATCAATGTTAACATGTTGGTGAGCCCCTTTAAAGTTTGTATAATAAAGGATGATGTCCCGAGAAAGACTAGAGGTTTCCTTTCCTTTTTTTTTCCTACCAATGCTCATTTGAACAGAGGACTTGTAATATTCATTTATTTAATAAAATATTATTCAAGGCTTTGGTCGTTTACCGATCGAAGAGAGAGAGACATTTTCTTTTCCTTAAATAAGATAAGATTATTTGATAAAAATAAAGATTTTAATTAAATAATATAAAATTATTTAATTAAAAGAGAGATTTTCTTTTAATTAAATAAGATTATTATTTTATTTATTTAAAATGATGTTTTCTTTTCATTAAATAAGATTATTGATGAAATGATCAAACCTTAGGAAATATTGAAATAATTCAATTAATTGCAATTTGATCAAGGAAAATGATTTGGATTGATTCAATAAAATATTGCGATGCATTGATTCAGGAAATTGATAAATTAAAGAATTGGGGCCCATAGTCTAGGTGACCATTTTAGGGTGCATACATTTGCCCCTCTTTGACTAATGTGTGATCATTTTGGGAACACATTGTACACAATATAAATGCATAGTCATGAAACATTAATGTAGAATGCAGATAGATTGACAACGAACTAGACTAAACCCAAGGAATCATTATCAAAAATGTAAATTCTATGAAAAATCTCATGTTTCCCTAACTACGATTGCTAAGAAAGCTCTCAGACCTACTATCTAAGTGACAGTTCTAGAATGGGAGTATGCTTAGAATGCAGATCTATGACTATAATGTTGATTATATGAAGATAACAACTCTTAAAATGTTATGACAATGGACATACAATGATCTAACATATAATAAATGATGCTAAATGACATAAAAACAATGTTAAAATGCTATGAATTTTCTAGAATGATAATGCTAAAATGATAACTCAGAGTGTACCTATAGTGAAAATGCCTAAAGCTTGGGTCCCTTGGCTCTTTTTCTCTCCTATTTATAAGATTTCGAAAGGGGTTGGAGTAAGAATCGGGATTTTCACCTTTGACTAGTGGATGAAAGTGAAACTAAAAATATCTCATAAGAGACTAGGAGGAAGAATTCAACAGACTTGGTTTTGAGGATAAATGTGGATATTTCTAATTCTTTTAAATGAAAAAGGGAGACTTTCTCTTTGTGAGGATAATTGATTGTTTATTTATATTCCTCCCTTTTTGAATTTCATTTTATGAATTTGAATTATTTTTCTCCTCTTTTAAAGCTGATTTTGGTCTTGTCGATTTGATAGATAATTAATGACCTAATGTGATTTTGATTTGAAAGTCTATCATGTATTTCTAATTTTCTCCTCAATTTGCATTGATTGATCAGAATTGCATAATTCAAGTCTTTTCCAATTTTTGGGTGTCTACAAATGCCCCTCTTTGAGCTAATATGTGATGTATATTAATTCAAAGATTGTCTTGATTTTCTAGTTTTAGGTCAAATTTTGATGATTGAACGATGTCTAATTGATGATGTTTTGATGTTTTGAGGGTGATATGATGTCTGATTTTTTATGACTTGATGTCTAATTGTCGATGGTTTGATGTCTTGATTGTCATTGATTCTGTTGGTTGATGTTGCAACGTTTTTACCTGGTTTTGGTTAGTTTGATGTTTGAAATTCGGAGGGGGTAGATTTTTTTTTTTTTTTTCAAAAAAAATTAATGTCTCAGTTTGAATGCCTCAGTTTGATACAGATATATTGCCCCCTCAGAAATGAAATTGGAAAAAAAAATGGAAGTGTGAAAATTAAGTAGGTTCCAATTTTATTTCTAAAATGGTGGATAATTGACGGATAAAGATAGTCAAGTTGATTGAGTGCAATACCCAATTTGTGAAAGAGGGAAAAAAAATTCCAATATTGGGTAAATAGGGTGAAAAGGTGATAAATGCCCCTAAGGAGGGTTTTTTACCCTTGTCATTTTCACTCTTTCTTTTGACATTTGGCATTTTGGAGCTTTGAGCTAGCGAGGATTGTGGTCCCTTTATGAGAGCACAAATTCGAGAGGGGTTGCAAGTACGGGCATCCAACGAACTTCGGTGCCCTAGTAAGTCATCGAGACCCTTTGTTTTGAAGATTTTTGCTAGTTTACCTTATTGTTTTGAATTTTGCACAAATTTTTGTGGTAAATGTGGTATTTTAGCTTTTCCAGTGCATTTATAGTTTCTTTTAGTGCATTTGAATTCTTTTAGTCCATTCGAGTAATATTTTAGTGCATGTGTAGGGAAAATTTGTGCATATAAAAACCCTAGGTTTTTGGCAAATTAGTGCATATAGTGAACATGTAGTGCATATAAGTGCTTTGGTAGCGCATTTGAACACTTTAGCGCATATGATTGTTCTTATAGTGCATATGTAGAATTTTTTAGTGCTTTTGTTAGAATAACGGATTTGTAATTTGAAATGGTGCATGGGTATTGTAATAGTACTTAGCCATATTATAGCGCATTCGAGGTATGAAATAGAACTTTTAAATGTTTTAATAGCACATAGGTATGTTTTAGCACATATGATTGATCTTATAGCATGTTTTTCCTAGGAAATAGTGCAAGTGAACTTTGAAGGGTGAAGAAAGATTATAAAGCTTGAATTGAGCAAAAAATAATGCAAGAGGCTAGATTCTAGGTATGTCAGTTAAGGATTTGTCATAATGAGTGAACCATAGGGATCAGGTATTCATGAAGTGATATTATAAGATCAATCTTGATGATAGATAGGTAAAGAGTGATGCCCCAACTCAGGATATAGAGTGGGAAAAATAAACTAGTTAGGATAGAGAGGGACAAGTAACAGGTACAAGATAGAACTAGTAGCTGAGTAGCTAGATATAGATAGTAGACTGATGTATGATGATCACTTGGGATTAAAACTGACATTATTGTTTGTTTGATGAAAAATAGGTATGTGAACGAAAGCTCATGGTATAAGGACTGTATCTGTGGCCCTTAAAGGTAGTAGGTAGATTTTCAAGTGCAGACTACCAAGTGATAGATAGATGTGGATTCACTCATTTACTATAGATGCCCTAGTTCCAAGTGAATAGGGGGTTATTGACAACTGTGGCCGAGTAGTGGCACTCAGACCACAACATCTTTCATTTGCTGATGGGAGAGATGATAGTGACTCCCAAGTATGTATACCAAATATTTGGAATCCCAACAATAGGGGATTTAATGTACTATGATCAAACTACTGATGGTACTACTTTTTGAGACTTATTTGGGGATGACAGCATTGGCGATAACAATGTATCATGGTTTTAGATGTTGCAGCATGAGGCATTGCCAACAATTTTGGCTGGTTTGATAGGAGGATTTTTGTTGCTAGATCGATGGGGGTGAGGATGTCCAATTGGATGGGACCAATTGATACAGGATATGATTTATCATCCATGAAGATTTGCATGGGGCAGTTGTATTTTGGCCCATTTATATCATGATTTACATTAGGTTGTGTATTTGGGAGCCTCATCACTATCAGCAGGGGTGATTTTGCTATAGGTATGGACATGGGAGCATTTACCAATTACACATCCAGTGTGTGTGCAATAGTAGCTGTAGGGTATGTCATACATGTATACTTATTCTGGTGTGATCATGCAACCCTATTTGGGCAAGATAGAGTATTGGCAGCAAATTTTAGACGACATTGATGAGGTTGTGTGGAGACCTTACCGGTTCATAGATCCATGGATAGAGGATAATGATGAGATGGTATACTTCTTTGTTCTAAGGTATTTTTTGGGTCAGGTGCCTACAGTGATAGAGAGGTTTTGTTTTAGGTGGGTGGTGAGACAGTTTGGTCAGTGGCAGGGCATGCCACAGGGGTTAGCACATTATGCACGAGTGCATTTAGAGAGAGAAGTGTGGGGTCTAACTTTGGAGTATGAGGCTTGTCTAGAGGCCTTTTTGTAGATGATAGACACACCATAGCCATGCACATTGCAGGATGGGGTGGCAGATGCAAGGATGGAGGGGGATTATGCACGGTGGTTTCAAGAGAATCCCTTCCCTAGATACACAGATTCGAATGAGCCTATTCCTAAGATTGATGAGTCATCAAGTGGGGGAGAGGATGAGGATGATGAGGGTGGTTTTGGGAGAGGTAGAGGGAGACATTGTGCCAGAGTCAGGGCGAGAGGTGTGGTTAGAGCACAGGGGAGAAGTTGAGTTGTCATGGTGGTACCATAGAGGGGTGTGACACATGGTCCAGTGCAGGGACCAGTAGGTGCAAGAAGGGTTGGAGGGATCTGAGGCCATGATGGTGTGAGGTTGAGAGGATGGATGGTTGGTGGGGTGGGAGTTGGGCAGTAGGACAGAGGTGTTGAGCAAGGTAGGGTAGAGCAAGTCAAGGCCAAGTTTCCTAAGGATGTTCATTTTATCTGGCAATAGAGGCCATGGGTACAGGGTCCTATCAAAGATACATAGAATGGATAGCCACTAGGGTCACAATAGGTGCTACTAGAGGTGTAGCCATAGGTATAGCAATAGGTGCCACTAGATGCACAACCGTCACTAGGGAGGCCAAGGGGATCGACTAATTTGGAGGCTAGGATGAGTGCCATGGAGGTTCGTATGGATGAGGTACTGAGTACATTACAGGCCTTTATAGCCAAAATGACACCAAGGCCACCACTAAGGATAGATGGGGCATTGACTAGTCAAATAGCTAATGTTGCACTGACGACAGATGCGACAAGGTAGGTGCCCCGAGAGGATACGAATGCCCCCAGTGAGCAGGGACTATCGAATCAGGCACCTATGCATGGATGAGTTTGATATTATGTGTTGTGATCATATCCCTCATTATGTATGATTATTCTTTTGATGTTTATATGATATTCATGTTGATGTACTTGGTTGATCCTTGGATGTGCCTGTGGATAGATGTTGTGATTGATTGACATTCATGTTATTAGATTTGTTGGATGTTCTCATTGATGTAGTTTATTTGATATTCATGTTGATTTTGGCCTATGGATGTATTGTCTGATTGTTGTTTTTGATTTATAAGATATCTGAGCTTATAGATGTTCAGATTCAAGCATTTGTTATATCATGGACTCATGTATGCATGTGATGGTTTGATTTGATGTATATGTAGATGTTGATGTGTGAATGATTAATGACATATGGATAATGATTAAACTAAATGACATGGCAGTAATGATGTAATGAAATGTAATGCGATGTTATAAAGTGGTTTATAATGTAATGTAATGAAATGAATCATGAAAAATGAATTGTAATGGGATGAATATTGTGGTAATGTACTAAAATGTAATGAAAATTTGATAAAGTGTGGAAAGGAATGATATGTGGTGAAATGAAATAGGTAATGAAATGAAAATGAAATGTCTAATGAAAGAAATGATATGTGATGAAATGAAATAGGTAATGAAATGAAATGATAGAGAATGAAATGATCAGAGTTAATGTAATGAAACGAGAAGAGCTAGGTAAGTAAATCAGGAATGTGATGAAATGGCAAGGAAATGGAATTAATATGATGGAGTGAGAGGAAATATGATATGAAGTGGGATAAAATAGGATTGAATGTAATGGAATGAAAATGAATGTAATGTAATGTAATAAAATGAACTTTGTTCTGATGCAATGTAATGTAATGATATATAATGAAATGAAATTTGTTGTGATGTGATGCAATGAAATGAATATTGAAAGGAAAATGAATGAATGTAAATGAACGAATGTGTGGAAAAGTGTCATGGAATGGAACATGATAAAATAAGAATAAAAATGTGAGGATAGGATGTAAAAAAAACTGTGGGAAAGTGTAATGAGAATGTAATAGAATAAAATGTGATAAAATGTAGTGTGACAAATGGAATGTGAATGAAGGTGAAAAATGTAAGGAAATGAAATTGTCTGAGATTTGAAATTTATGATATGGGATGTCAACTTTTGAGATTCAAAAGCCATGAAATGAAATAGATGAAATGTAGGAATTAAAGGTAATGTGATGAAGAACATGAAGTGCAAGTCACAAATGTAGAAAAATAGAGAAAGGGAAATATAATAAAAATGAAATGAACTGTGATATGTAGGGAAATGGAATGGGGGGGGGGAATGACATGTGATGTAGTGAATTATGATGAATGAAAAGGAAATGAAATTGTTTGAGATTCAAAAGTCATGTAATGTAGTAGATGATGTGGTGAAATGTGATGCATGTTAGTGATATTGTGAGGAGACAAAGTCCATGATAGTGGATTGCTAAAAGCTCACTTCAACATTGATGTTGTTGTCTGTTATTGGATAACCAGTCACAAATTTGCTTAATGATATTGGGAAGGCCTTCTGGTGGAATTCTAATTTATGTGCCAATCATTTGTTTTTAAAGGACCCAAGGTTAAAATGCAAACTAAATGAATGCAACTAACTATCACTTTATAAAGAGATGCAAAATTAATTGTCATCATAGAGCGTTTAATAAAAAGTGACCAATCACCACTAGCTTAGCTATGGTGATATGAATGCTATGTCATATCAAGGAGTACCAGTAAACATGAAGAATGTACATGAAAAATATGACAATTATTAGAAAACAAAGTTATATCCATAGAAGAACAAAAATAGGCACGCAGATAGTCACATGTCAAATGGAAAACCAACAAAATATCATGAGTTCATCCTAACAGCTCTAGTAAAACACATCATCAAGGCACTAAAAGTACATAATAGCGAAAAAAACATTATTTGCAGAATAGGCATGCTACTAGTTGTGTGTAATAGTGTCAAGTTTGTTTAGTTCTATCTGGGAGCAACTGTTTGTACTAGTCAGATAAGAAAGCGTGGGATGTTTCAAAGGTAATTTAGCAGCAGATTATTTCTAGCAATGTGTGTCAATAGGAATGAGAGTGTTTGAGTGTCAAAGCCAAGGGTCAAGTGTACCTAGTACCAGTGCAATGGGATGTAGAGAGTGGATATGTGGTAAGACCAATAGAGAACAAGTCTCAGGTGAGTGACAGCTATAACTAAGCGGATATAGTGGGAATGGAACAAGGCAAGGTGGAGAGTAGAATGTGGGTAATGGATATATTAAAAAGTTCCAAAAATGTGCAAGTGGAAGTGTGTCAGGCTCACCAAATTAGTCACAATAGGAGGGTGATGCTAGCCAGGGAAGGTGGATGAGGCAAGGGTGAAGAGCGAAGCACGTTCAACAAACCTCCAAGGAATTGGTGTATCAGTTAGAATCACAAGTGGTAATTCTAGAGCCAGGTGAAGCAATTCATGTAGGACAAGGGTCAGCACAACTTGAAGAGGTGGGGAGTACGACAGAAGAAACACCCTTGTCAGTGTTAATGATGTTATCAAGGGTTGCAGTGCAATAGCCTTTACAAGCGGTATTAGATGACGAGCTAATGGCACAGGTAGAAAATAGTCTGCCTGGGACAACAAAGAGTATGTTGAGAGTGGAGGAGGAGATGAGGGAGATAAAATCTCTTGAAAAGTACATGGGAGAAGCTCTAAAGGATGCGAGAGGCACTTGTGCGATGAGGAGTGGATTGCGTTAGTTGCTTAGCCTCGAGATTTTGGGACAAGGGTTAACAAAAGAGGTAGAGATTGGGGTAAATGTGGAGGAGCCCTAGCTAGAAGAGGGAGGTGGACATCAAGCATCAAGTGATGCAGGGGAATTATAGAGAATGCTAGCCACAAAGAGAGTATGAGTGGAGAATTCAGAATAGGAAGTCGCATTTTTTTATGGGATTGATGGAGAAGGCACGGGAAGATGGAGTGCAAACAGAGGCAAGATGGTTGCAAGAAGTGGTGGATGTTGAGTAGATGTGGGTGCAATCACTAGAAGTGGAACTACGTGTGGAGCAATTTTTGTCACTTAGGTTTACACCCTTGTCCAAAGCCTATGCATGAGGACAACCTAGTGAAACATGGAAACAACCTCCAAGCTGTGGGACTTGAACTGTGAGGTTGAGTCTTCGGAGAAGGCTGGCTTCCTCTTACTATCAAGATGCACCTAACTTCTCTTGGAGAGGAAAAGGGAGAAGGAGAGCATGAAAGCAAATCTACCTAATCTAATCTAAAGAGGTGATGCACCAAAATAGAGTGTTCAGACCAATCTCTGCCCATATATGCACTTTTGAACCAGAATGAAACTAAGGATATACACATTCAGACTTGCTTTAATCTAATGATCACATGCAGATCAGAAGACCAAGGAGGATGACATAAGGAAAGAGAGATTCACTTGTGTTATCATTCATAGGCCAAGGAGGTACAGTCATGTAGATCATAGATCTCTACAAAACACCAGTAAGAGGCAAAGAATTCTTGCACTTTCATACCAATGGCTGAAGGAGATAAGATAGAAAATCATGTAGTTTAGAGGCACAGGGGAATTTACACTAAGAATCTACATAGCAGTAACAGAGAAAATAGAGAAAGGTCGACGACCCTTACAAAATTTTAAAAAATTATCTTTATAGTTCAGGCATAACTGAGAATTTCCCTCCAAAACTATCCTGCAACCACCGCCATCAAGGCTCTACCA
This sequence comes from Cupressus sempervirens, assembly GCA_028749045.1. NCBI lineage: Eukaryota > Viridiplantae > Streptophyta > Pinopsida > Cupressales > Cupressaceae > Cupressus > Cupressus sempervirens. The sequence goes on from CM053789.1 coordinate 873,117,735, forward strand.
AGAATAATCATGGGGATCTAAAGAAATCTAATCTAAGTATAGGTTTTTGTACCATGAAATCTGATTGTTAACTAAAATAGGGCCTTGAGAAGACAAAGGCGGTGCCATAACTATGCTCTTACCAAGTAGATAGATTAGATCGAGGTGGTAGAGTGTCTTTTCATGCTTTACATTCACTTCAGGTGGTTGGAATCGATCATGAAGATCAAATTCGCAAAAAACTTTGATTTCTTATCATTCTTGAGCACCTGAATCAACAGGGTCAGCAAGTCAACTAAACTCTACATCCAAAATAGGCTACGTGGGCCAATAACCTCTTTTTATCTTACCACCTCATGGGAGTCCTACGTGGTTTGACCATCTCTTTTCATTACTAACTGTGCCACCTTACAACCCTGATCGCGATAGTCACCTTAACTGCCGGCCGCTAACCGTTATTGCCTCCAACTGTACCCACTAGGACATGTGTCACTTAGGTGCTATGTCACTATGTGTATCCTTCAAGCACTTTCCCATAGCGAGATAGCACCCACCGTGGATCCAAACTGATCTGACGATCATGAAGACTCACTGTATTACTGCGCTATTTCCCTAAAACCTCTGGGCCCATGACACAACTCAGTGCACCTAGCATCTAACTCGGCCCAAACTGGTACCATCCCTATAGTTTCATAACACTTAGCCCCACCCTGCTATGTGTCATTGAGGCACTATGTCGCTATGGTTAATGTCCTCACAACTTCCATAGCGAGATAGCGCCCACCGTTGATCTCGACGAGATCAACGATCGTGGAAAATCCTCATAATACTGCGCTTGCCTCCATAAAGTTTTTGGTTCATGAATCCACTTGGCAACCACCTAGCACAACCTGGCATCCTCATCTTGGCAAGATTTGGCCCTACTGATCCACGTGGCACAATGGCACTATGTCGCTATGCGTAACATCCTCGCAGCTTCCATAGCGAGATAGCACCTTCCATGGATTTTCTTTAGATCTACGGTGATCAATAAAATTGCATGACTGCACATTGAGCTAGCTGAGTTGACCAATGAAAAAACACCATTATACTATGACCCACCTGACAACTGCCACCAAGGACAAGCTATAATATCTCTTTGGAGAAGGGTGGGCCCATTATCTCATCTGTGCCATGTGTCGCTGGGGCACTATGTCGCTATGGATATCCTCTGAGAAACTTCCCATAGCAAGATAGTGCCCATCATTGATTTTTTGAGATCTGGCAGCAAGTAAGATGGATTTGATCTATTAGTGTACCAACCAATGAGAGCTGGCCACGTACCAAACTGTCTAACAAGTCCTCGCAGGGCCCACATTCTACATAGTCATACCTCATCCAATGAAAAAATTGACCACTGCTAACGTGTCTAATAAATCCTCATCACTAATATCCAACAGGGCATACTTGGAACCCACTTGACAACTGATGTCGCTATAGTAACACTTTCCATCTGGGCGCTATGTCGCTAACGGTGAGGAACACCAATTTTTTTATAGCGCCATAGTGCCCATTGTGGATCTAACAAAACCCAGCATCGGAGAAACAACAAGGAAAAGGATGACCCACCTGACATGCGACTGAAAGGTGCTATGTTGCTAACACAAAACAATGTGCAACTTTCAATAGCGACATAGCGCCAACTGTTGATTTATCTTGATTTGAGGGTGGGGACTTGTGGGCTAGCATAACATAGAAATGCGCAGGGAAAGAAATATATGAGGTTAGATCTTTTAATTTTTTTGATATTCCTGAGATATTTAAAATAACATTAAACTAGGAAGTGACCGTTGGGTAGGCAAGAATTCAAATATTTGGCGGGGGGCACAATATGTAACATTTTTGGTGACTCACAGGGGATGCTAGCCTGCTATGCATAAGACCAGTGGCTTGAAGCATCCATTGGGTTATAGCGTCAAAAGATGTAGATCTTGCATACACTATGAAACCCTAACCCTACCTTTGAGAGAAAAACCTTGAAACTTCTGTCTCTACAACTGGAACCAGAGATGACAACCTCCTTCTGCAACCTTCAAAATTTCAAAACTTGCTGTCTCACGGAGACAATCCTGTGCACTTCTTGGAAAAGAAGGGAACAAACTAGAAATGAAACTAAACTAACTATGTACATGGAATCTTGAACCCTCAAAAATATGGCTTGAGATAGATCCCATTGACTGGGATGGGCAAAATTTCACCACTAGGCCTACTTAACTGGAAAGCATTGCCCTGCTTGCAACTGACAATCAGATAGGGACCACTCCATAATGCATCAAATTTTGAGCATCTTCCTAGTTTTTCGCTATCTGCATCCCATTTTAGAACCAAATCTCCCTCCTTGAAGATTCTGACCTTAGCCTTCTTGTTAAAACTCTTTTTTACCTGTTGTTGGTGTGTCTTTATGGTCTACATGGCCTCACTTCTCTTCTCTTCCAGCTCCATTAGCTCTGCCATTCTTACTGTCATGGCATCATCTTCAATCAACTCCAGCTGATGAGCTAGCTCTAGGGATGGGAACTCCAATGAAATTGGAAGCCTTGCTTCTCTGCCATAAACTAACACAAATAGTGAATTTCCTATTAACCTTTTAGGCATTATTCTGTTAGCCCACAGTGCAGTCTTCAATTTTTTATGCCAACACCTATGATTATCTTCTATTGTCCTTTTCATGATCTTGGTCAGGTTCTTGTTGGAGGACTTAGCCAAACCATTACCCTAAGGATAGTAATTTGAGGATGTGCTCAAATAGATATTATGATCCACTGCCCATGCACAAATCTGAGCTCCAACAAAAGACTTTGCATTATCTGAAATAATGGTTGAAGGGGCATCAAACCTAGTCACAATTCCATCAAGGAACTCAATAACTAAAGATTCAGTGGCATCCTTCAATGCAACTACGTCTGTCCATCTAGTGAAGTAATCTATAGCAAGTAAAATCCATTTGTGACCTAAATTAGAAGGAGGATTGATAGGGCCTATGAAATCTAATCCCCATTGAGAAAAAGGTTGGTCCACCTGAATAGGATGAAGGGGAAGAGCTACAAGTCTTTGTTTGCCAAAGAAGAAGGCAAATTTTTCACACTTCCTCACATACTTATGACAATCAAGAAACAGAGATGGCGAGTAATAACCAGCCCTCATGATCTTCATTGTAGTTGTCCTTGTTGAGAAGTGGCCACCATCAGGACCATCATGAAGTTCTTTGATCATTCTTTCAGCCTAGTCTATATCAAGGCATCTTAATACGGCTCCATTAAAATCTTTTCTAAAGAGGACACCGTCAACTATGACATAAGGAATTGACTGTAATCTATACTATCTCCTTTTAGTTCTATCTAATCCTTGAGGGTATCCATTGACTAATAAGAAATTCATCATATCATTCATCAAACTCCTTGGGTCACCATTTCTTGCCTCTTGTTGCTCTGTTAGTATCATAACAGCTTCCTCATCAGGTTCCTAAGATGATAACATCTGTTTAAACAACCCCCTCCCTCTTACCAGCTTGGTAATCTGAATTTCAATATCATATTCCATCACTTTAGTAATCCAACCAGCTCTTTTCTCACTAATATCTTTGCTCAAAAGGAAATCCTTCACACTGGCATGGGGTACTAACAAATGAATCTTATTATGAGATAGGAGGTGTCTAAATTTCTTTAAAGCTCTGATGACTACAAGGGCTTGCTTCTCTACATACCTATATTTATCTTCATACTCTTTAAGCTCTTCACTAAAGAAAGCTATGGGCTGCTCATCACCTTTATCATTTCTTTGAGTCAGGACAGCAGAAATGCTTGACTCACCACCTAGGGTATAAAGGATGAAATCTTTCTCAAAATTTTGATTCATGAGAGTAGGGGCTAAGGCTATGGTTGTCTTGATCTCTTCAAAACTTTCCTTCCCTTCCTTGGTCCATGCAAAGACCATACCTTTCTTGAGCATAGCTGTAAGAGGTTTCACCACGGTAGCAAGATTAGGGATAAATCTTCTCACAAAATTTATCCTGCCTAGGAAACTTTGCAGCCCTTTCTTGTGTTTAGGAAGAGGGAGGGAAAGTATTGCTTTTGTCCTCTCTAGATCAATGGTTAAGCCATCCTCAAATACAATATGTCCTAATAATTTTCCTTGGTTAGTAGAAAAGACACACTTGCTTGGGTTAAGGGAAACCCCAAACTCTCTGCATCTTAGGAATACTTGTCTTAGATGATCAAAATGATCTTCTACATCCTTTGAATACGCAGTGATATCATTAAGGTAAACTAAGACAAACTTGTCAATCAATCTTTTGAAGGCCATCTCCATTACCTTCTGAAATGTAGCACCTGCATTGATTAGCCCAAATGGCATCTTACAATAAGCATAGGTACCCCATTTAGTGGTAAATGTAGTCTTGTACCTATCAGACTCTTTAACCAACACTTGATTGTAGCCAAAAAATCCATCAAGGAATGAAAATCTCTTTGAACCACTGACCTTGGTCAAAATTTGCTCCATAGAAGGGAGAGGATGGTGATGTTTAAGGGAAGCTTGGTTAAGGTCCCTAAAGTCCACACACAATCTAATCTCTCCATTCTTCTTCCTAACAGGGATAAGGTTTACTACCCATGATGAGTGCTTGATAGGGAAAATTATGTGGGCCTCAATCAATTTGGATAGCTCATTTCTCATTAAGGGTTCAATCTTGGGATTCACTAGTCTCTGCTTTTGTCTTACTGGTTTTACATCATTAATTAAATCTATGGTATGCTGAAACAACCTTGGTTCAAAGCCCTTTAAGTCATCATATGTCCAAGAGAATACATCATTAAATTCTTGACATAGATGAATAAAATTTTCTTGTTCAATTTCAAAACATACCTTACCCATGTTTAAGGACTTTCCATTAGCAATCATGACTGGAGTGTAGTCATCTTCATTAGCAACTAGGTTCATGGCCTTGCCTCTTTCTTGATCATCATGATTAAAAACACTCTCTAAGGTAATGAGACCCTTAGGCAATTTTTTAGAACTGAGATGAATGATTTGATCACCATACTGATCCTGCAGTCTTGACTGATTTCTCTCTGAAAATTCTGCCTCATTCTGCAAGAAGCTCACAATTTGCTCATCAGACTCAAACACTTGCCAATGGATGTTGTTATTAGGGATATTAGGCCTTACTACCACTCTAATTTTTTTTTTCTTCTCCTCCTCAAGATTCCCTGGCACATCATAAGATGCACCTATTGCTGCAAGTCTGTCAGCATGCCTATTTTCTTTTCTAGGGATGCTTTGAATATTAAATGCATTGAAACCTTCAAGAAAATCCCATACCCTATTTTTATAAGACTTGAGCAAACCATTTTTGGTGATATTCTGATTTCTCACTTGATTAACTACCAACTCACTATCTCCATACACCCTTAAGGCTTGGATTCCTCTTTTTTGAGCAAGTAGAAGACCTTGAATCAAGGATTTATACTCGGCTATGTTATTAGTACAACTAAATTAGAGCCTGAATGAGAAGTAATACCTTACTTGTGTAGGACTAGAGCATCTTTCTCCAATATACAGTATGTACTAAGACCTGTCTCAAGGGTTTCTGACATAGGGTCAAATTGATACGCATTAGCCCATTCATCCAAGAAAAAATTAGGTATCTCTGCTAGGGAAGTGATGGGTTCATTCATTATGTCATTCTCATCCATCTCCAGAATAGGGCAATTCATGTTGATGGGGTTGGGGGTGTAAGATTTAGTATGATGGAGGGCTTGAGGCTCTGCTCTAATTGAAGAATTGGCTCCATATCTCATTTTAAAAGACATATATGACCAATTAGAAGATATGAAACCACCTATTTGGGCAGTGAAGTCTCTTGACAGATAGATGGCAAAATATGGCTTGACCTCAGCAATAGAGATATCTTGGGTTACAGTACAACCAGGGCATGCATGTAAGGTTGTCTCCACATTCCTAAGGATCCCTACAATCTTGAAATTACTACCATCCAACTATAATACATCCCTAACAATGGGCTCATATTTCATTCCCAAAGCATTAGCAACACACCTAGGCATTACTGAACTGCTAGCCCCTGAATCAATCATGCAATTATGGACTAGTTTGCCCCCTATAATTAGAGAAAAATAGAATGGGGGAGGTCTAACCTTTTTACTTGTTCCTACTTCCCTATCTGATGGTTGTACTAGGCTTGTGGCACTTTCCATACTGAGTGTCTGATCCTTCAGTTCAATTCTTTCCAATTCTTGTTGCAGCAACCTCTTTTGCATGGGTATAGTAGCAACAGCACCACACATGGAGATATTCACATTTTTCTTCTTCATTTTCTCTACCACACTGAATGGCATAGCAGGTGTTTTGGTAGAAGCTTTGGGAGCTACAATTGTATGAGGTTGAGACAAAATAACCTGAGGATCACTTGCATCCTTTCTGCTATGATTTTGCCTTTGCTGTTGAAAGGCACTTGATTGATTATTTGCTTCTTGCTCATGAGATGTTGAATTTGAAGTTGAGGCCCACTTGGGAGGAGGAGGGACAAAATCTTCCACAGCTCTTTTTTTGCTTCTAGTGTTATGAGCAATGGAATCCTAGTTTACATTACAATGCTCCTCCATATGATGATTCATAAAAGAGCAATCACCTTGTCTTTGCATATCTGAGGCATCTTTAAATTGGTCTTCCTTGTATGATTGTTTTGTTGCAGGTTCTTGGACTATCAAAGCCATAAAATATTTGACCTTTTGACACATACAATAGGCATAGGAGTTGTTACAGGAGGGAAAAAAATCTTGATCTTGAGCCATATTATTTTGAGGGATTATGGCCCTACTTTGGTTTACATTTGAGGTTGAAGCATGGCCACCCTGCCTACTTTGATCAAAAGAATTGTTCCAATGATTAGGATTTGGAGGCCTACCGCTGCTTGGAGTTTGATATTGCAATTGATGAGGCTTACTACCTTGAGCTTGTTGTCTTTCTAAAGTCACCACCTTGTTGCTTACTTTCTGCATCATAGAGGAGTTATCCTCCAGCTTCTTCCCATAATCTTGCAATCTTTTCTCTAAGTTCTTTTCTTTTTTATCCATGTTCTGCATTAGAGATTGCATCATCTCTTTGATTTCATCTATCCCATTTGAGGATGTGGAAGTTTGAGGGACTGGGACAAGGGATTGTGATGTAGAAGTTGTGGGAAGAGGAGTCATTGTGAGTTGATGATTTGGAACATCAGGGAAGAAAGGCATAGGAGGCCTTGGAGCTAGCTTACCTCCTTGTATCAATATATTTTCTGCCCTTATCACTATATCATAAGCATTAGGCAAGGTATCTCCTCCCATAGTTTGGATTGTAGTGGCAATATCACTGTTAAAAGCTCTAAGGTAATGCAAGAAGGCATTACCAGGGGTAGGCTTCACTGAAGTAGGTATTCTATCTCATGTCTTTTGAAATCTATAATTAAAATCATTCATACATTCATGGGGGGCTCTTTTAATAGTAGTCAACTACTCTAAAAGTGACAAATAGTCACTTTTATCCTCAAAATGTTTGCACAATCCTGCTCCTAATCCATCCCAATCTATTATAGAACCATGAGCTAAACCTCTATACCATTGTAGTGCTTTTCCTTTCAAGGATGAGGCTAGGAGCCTAACTGCAACATCATCCTCTATAATACCATGGATATTGCAGACATTTGCAACCTCTTGAATGTGTTCTGAGGGGGAGATAGAAGTTTCACCAGTAAACTCTGGTATACTTTTGAGGGTAGCTACTGGTATGTCATGTCTTTGGGCTAATAAGAGAGGGCTCCCACCATTAAAGGTGGCAAAAGTATGAGCTCTAGGAAATGCCATATAGACAAGTGATCTATTGATATGTATTGATGGTAGTCTAGGCTAAGATCTAACAACAGGAGGAGTAAAGATAGATCTTGTAGGTGTATTTGTTACTATTGCACTCCTAATTGGTGATAAAGATATTCTAATCTTCCTTCTTCTAGGGTTTGAAAATGAAAGCTCTTGATACTAAAACTTACCTTTAGAAGATGCCCTTGTTTTAGCTCTGGGCATGAATCACTACAACTTTGGTCTGGAACCAGATATGTATTTGAAGCTCAGAGTCGCCAAGTACTTTGAAGAATGAGCCTCTTGAAGGCTTAAACACCAAAGCAAGTACTATCTCCTCGATATTGATCTTGAAATCTCTCTTTCGACACTAGTAGGCTTGAAATTTTCTAAAAGGTTGTCCCATCAGGCGTGCCAAAAACTATTGTCACTTAGGTTTGCACCCTTGTCTAAAGCCCATGCATGAGGACAACCTAGTGAAACATGGAAACAACCTCCAAGCTGTGGGACTTGAACTATGAGGTTGAGTCTTTGGAGAAGGCCATCTTCCTCTTACTATCAGAATGCACCTACATACTCTTGGAGAGGAAAAGGGAGAAGGAGAGCATGAAAGCAAATCTACCTAATCTAATCTAAAGAGGTGATGCACCAAAATAGAGTGTTCAGACCAATCTCTGCCCATATATGCACTTTTGAACCATAATGAAACTAAGGATATACACATTCAGACTTGCTTTAATATAATGATCACATATAGATCAGAAGACCAAGCAAGATGACACAAGGAAAGAGAGATTCACTTATGTTATCATTCATAGGCCAAGGAGGTACAGTCAGGTAGATCATAGATCTCTACAAAACACCAATAAGAGGCAAAGAATTCTTGCACTTTCATACCAATGGCTGCAGGAGATAAGACAGAAAATCATGTAGTTCAGAGGCACAGGGGAATTTACACTAAGAATTTGCAGAGTAGTAACAAAGATAACAAAGAAAGGTCGACGACCCTTACAAAATTCACAAAAATTGCCTTTATAGCTCAGGCATAACTGAGAATTTTCCTCCAAAACTATCCTGCAATCACCACCATCAAGGCTCTACCAAGAACAATCATGGGGATCTAAAGAAATATGATCTAAGTATAGCTTTTTGTACCACAAAATCTGATTGTTAACTAAAACAGGGCCTTGAGAAGATAGAGGCGGCACCATAACTATGCTCTGACCAAGTAGATAGATTAGATTAGGGTGCTAGATTTTCTTTGCATGCTTTACATTCACTTTGAGTGGTTGGAATCGATTATGAAGATCAAATTTGCTAAAAACCTCAATTTCTTATCATTCTTGAGCACCTGAATCAGCAGGGTCAACAAGTCAACTAAACTCTACATCCAAAATGAGCTACGTGGGCCAATAACCTATTTTTATCTTGCCACCTTGTGGGAGTCCTACATGGTTTGACCATCTCTTTTCATTACTAACTGCGCCACCTTGCAACCCCGATCGCGACAATCACCTTAACTGTCGGTCGCTAATTGTTATTGCCTCCAACTGTACCTAGTGGGACATGTGTCACGTAGGTGCTATGTCACTATGCGTATCCTCTAAGAACTTTCCCATAGCGAGATAGCACCCACCATGGATCCAAACTGATCTAACGATCATGAAGATTCACCATATTATTTTGCTCTCCCTAAAACCTCTAGGCCCACGAAACAACTCAACACATCTGGCATCCGACTCGGCCCAAACTGGTACCATCCCTACAGTTTCATAACACTTGGCCCCACCCTGCTACATGTCACTGAGGTGCTATGTTGCTATGGTTAATTTCCTCATAGCTTCCATAGCGAGATAGTGCCCACCGTTGATCTCCACGAGATCAACGATTGTAGAAGATCCTCATAATACTACGCTTGCCTCCATAAAGTTTTTGGTCCATGAATCCACCTGGCACAACTTGGCGTCCTCATCTTGGTGACATCTGGCCCAACTAATCCACGTGGCATAATGGTGTTATGTCACTATGTGTAACATCCTCGTAGCTTCCATAGCGAGATAGCGCCCGTCGTGGATTTTCTTTAGATCTACGGTGATCAATAAAATTGCATGACTACACATCAAGATGGCTGAGTGGACCAATGAAAAAACACCATTGTACTGTGACCCACCTAAAAACTGCCAGCGACGACGAGCCGTAATATCTCTTTGGAGAAGGGTGGGCCCATTATGTCATCTGTGCCATGCATCGCCAAGGCACTATGTCACTATGGATATCCTCCGAGCAACTTCCCATAGCGAGATAGCACCCATCATTGATTTTTTGAGATCTAGCAACGAGTAATATGGATCCAATCTATTAATGTACCAACCAATGAGAACTGGCCACATACCAACCTGTCTGACAAGTCCTCGCAAGGCCCACATTCTACATAGTCATACCTCAACCAATAACAAAATTGACCACTGCCAATGTGTCTGACAAATCCTCATCATTGATATCTGACAGGGCATAATTGGGACCCACCTGACAATTGATGTCATCTGATAACACTTTTTGTATGGGCGCTATGTTGCTAACAGCGAGGAACACCAATTTTTTGATAGCGCCATAGCGCCTGCCATGGATCTAACAAAACCCTGTGTCGGAGAAACAATGAGGAAAAGGAGGACCCACCTAACATGTGGCCAAAAGGTGCTATGTCACTAACGCAAAACAACATGCAACTTTCAATAGAGACATAGTGCCAACCATTGATTTATCTTGATCTGAGGGTGGGGACTTGCAAGCCCGTAGAACATAGAAATGCGCAGGGAAAGAAATATATGAGGTTAGATCTTTTAATTTTTTCAATATTCCTAGGATATTTAAAATAACATTAAACTGAGAAGTGATCGTTGGTTAGGCACGAATTCAAATATTTGGTAGGGGGCACAATATGTAACAACAATCATGGGTGGAGGGAAATGATGCAGGAATATGGGCAAACCAATCGCAGGCTCAGAGGTTGTAGGAATCACTAAAGATGGCACAAGTGGGTTTAGAAAATGCTCAGAATGAGATGGTTTTGTTGCAGTCATCCTCTGAGTCATTTAGGGAGGCGATTGCAAAAGCAAACTCCCTTTCATTGAAGCTACAGGAGTAGTTAGCATTGAGTGAGGGGAAGGTTAGATAGTTGTAGCACCATTTGGGCAAGGCAAAATTAGATGTGGAGTGTTGGCGAATGGCAACTAATTAGATGTAGCAAGAGCACAATGTGGCCCAATGAGAAATCACTACACTGGGAGTAAACAAGCTGGTGGAGAATGTGTTTGTGGAAATGCACCCGATGGCAAAAGTACACAGGGAAGCTGCTTATTATATGGGAAATTTTCATCAAGCATTCTCTAATGATGATCGAAAAGAGATGTAGTTCATGGATAGGGAATTCACCCAACTGTTAAATGCACAATTATGTGGTGGGAGGTTTCTAATACCCATGGATGTGGTGTGGGTACATAAAGGACTGATGCTAAGAGCTTCCTCTTCTGGAGCTGGTTTAGAAGAAACGCCATTGGTTGGACAGCCTGTCTTGCCACCTCCTCCAGGGAAGCCAGAATAAATAATCTGCCAAATGTTTATCAAATGTAAAGTTATCATTGCTATCGTTGTAGAATAAAATTTTGTGCTTGTTGTTGTGGCAGGAAAAGGGACAATTGATGTTGGTTGTAATATATTGTCATGTTTGTTTTTGGTATTTTTGGAATACATTTGGATGTTTTTAGCGTTTTGAGGAATATGTGAATGTTTTAGGAGTTTTGACAGATATTTGAATGTTTTTGGGATTTTTGAAAAATGTTAGAAAGGTTTTAATCTTCATAAAAGTGGGAACAATACACTATGTAGAGGAAGGAAACCCTTTACTTATTCATGGCAAACTAAATGTCCGTGTGGGCTCATGATGAAAGATGAGTAGAGATTTGCATAATATTTGGAGAGTCATGATATGTAAGGCATAATTCTATGTATGTTAATAGCCTTTACAGATGATTACAAAGCCAAGATTGGGATGCTTCTCTAGGTGTGTTTCGAGATGGATATTCTCAAGGCCTATGGAAAGGAGTTTTGGGGGCTCGAAAAAGGTGCTTGAGGGGTTGAAAAAGGCACTTGGTCCTAAAAAGGTGCTTGAGGGGCCTAAAAAGGCGCTTGAGTCTAAAAAAGGTGCTTGGGGCCTAAAAAAGGTGCTTGAGGGGCCTGAAAAAAAAAGGCGCTAGAGGAGCCTAAAAAAGATGCTTGAGCCAAAAAAATGTGCTTGGGGCCTGAAAAAGGCACTTGAGAAAAAAGGCGCTTGAGGAGTTTGAGAAAAAAGGCACTTGGGCCTAAAAAGGCGCTAAAGGGGCCTGAAAAAGGTGCTAGAGGGGCCTGAAAAAGGTGCTTGGGCCTAAAAAGGCATTAGAGGGGCCTAAAAAAGGTGCTTGGGCCTAAAAAGGCACTAGAGGGGCCTAAAAAAGGTGCTTGGGCCTAAAAAGGTGCTGGAGGGGCCTGAAAAAGGCACTTGGTGGGGGGGGGGGGCTGGGGGGGGGGAGGGGGGCAAGCTCTCATGCTTACGCTTACTTATTCTTTGCCCTTGGTTGAGTGAGGATGAAAGAGTCCAACAGATATTTAGGCTTTTAAGATAGCATTGATATATTTGTTGAAGAGGGATAGACCAATCTTGGCCACTACAACATAAATAAGACTAATGATCCATTGGGAATTATTGTTCAAGACAAGAGGATGGAAACGGGGACACCTCTTGCACTATCTGCATTGTGCCAGATTTTCCATAGTCTAGTGAAATGTTTCAGGACATTATTATGCTACTTCTTAATATCAGTGAGGCATGTTGGGTTCAAATATTGTATGTCCTATTGTATAGCCTAATTGAGGTAAAGTGAGTCACATTTGACAGGAATTTTGAGGTGTTGTTAATTTTTTCAAACTTTTGCAACTATGTTTGGCAAGGAATACCCCATTTCGAATGTTATTGGTCCATTTTGACAATATTGGAATGGTTTTTGACAATATTGATAATTTTTAGCAATTTTTGAAATTTTTTTATAATTTTCAGTAATTTTTGAAAAAAAAATTATAATTTTTGGTTTTTTTTTTTTTGATAATTTTTGGTAATTGTTTTGAATTTTTTTGATAATTTTTGAATTTTTTGGGATTTGGAATGAGGATGTGAGTGAGATTTTTTGGAATACAAGGGTAACCAGGACCATGTGAGGTACCTAAAGAGGCAATCAAGGGAGTTTGGGACATCAAATGGGTTGGCTGGGAGCTAAAATAAACATTGGAGATCGTTGGTCAAGGTGGATAGCTAATATTTGCATTGATTTTCCTACAATTCATGTCTATGGAATCTCAATACATAATTTGTCTCTCTGTTTCTCCCAATTTGTGGCTCTTCCCTTTGTTGTTTTCATACTAGTTGTCTCCGCTACTACAAGTTGTGTTGGATGCTAAGGGGCCACTAAACTGTAACCCACAAGTGTTTCTCAATTGGGTATGTTTTAAATTAACTCAACTGTGCTAAATAAGCCTCAAAAAAGTAAAATTTGTCACAGAGATGGTCGAGCACTATTTTAATTTTTTTCAGCATTGAAAGACTTGTGTTGTTTAGGGAAGTCCAAAGGTGCTATCTCTTGCTCCTTTTCAAATCAAAGTCCCACTAATAAAAAGGCCATGGTGTGGCCAAAGGGTTGAGCTCTTGTGCTAGTGCATGAACAAAATTACCATGGATTTGGCATTTTTTGCAAGTTTTAACATAGTCAATAGAATCCTTTTCCATGGTTGGCTAGAAATAGCCCATCCTAAGAATCTTCTTTGCTAGTGTAAACCCACTAGAGTGTGACCCACAAATCCATGCATGGACCTCCTATAGAGTGACTCTACACTTTTCCTTTTCAAGACATCTAAGTAAAGTACTATCAAGACCCTTACTATACATCATATTGGCCACAAAAGGGTAACATGAGGTTTGTCATATGAAATTTCATTTTTGGTTATGTGAGAGGTCAGAAGGAATGGTGTTATCATAGAGGTATGTGATGATGGGGTTATAACAAAGGGAATCAAGAGTGTCTAAGTGGCAAGTGATAAGGGAATCAGGTTGAATGAGTGCTAGTTGAACCATCTCTTCTACTAAGAACTCATACTGCTTGTGCTACTCTGGGAGTTAGAGTAAGGAGGCCAAGGTAGCCATAGCATCTGCTACTTTTTTTTTATCTCTGGGAATTTGTTCAAAGGTAATATGAACAAAACATGCCTTGAGGGTGTCAACCATATGTTGTAAGGCAATAACTTTTCATCTTTGGTCTGATAAGTGTCAGTGACTTGATTGATAATCAACTGGGAGTCTCCATAAACCTCTAGTGTTGTCAGTTTCTATTCTAAAGCTAGTTTGAGACCCAAGACCAAAGCTTCATATTCTACCATGTTGTTCATGCAAGGGAAAAGTAGTTTGTAAGACTTAGGGATGGTAACACCTAGTGGTGTGATGAAAAAAATGTTGGCACCTGATCCATGATGTGTGTAGGAACAATCAAAATAGAATTTCCATGTTACTGGCTCTATTTGAAGGATGTGCATGTCTGGAAAATCAGCTAAGATAGGATTTGAACTCTCTATAGGTGCCTCTACCAATTGATCGGCAATGGCCTATCCTTTGATTGCTTTCCCATCAATGTACTCAATATAAAATTCACTTAGGATTATCACCCATTTGGCCAATCTGCCTATTAATGTTGTTTTGTTGAGAAGATATTTGAGGGGCTCAATGTTGGAGATGAGCTTGAGTTTTTGTGTTAGAAGATAATGACATAGCTTTTGTGAATAAAAAACTATGGCTAGACATGCCTTTTCAATAAAAGAGTAATTGAGATCATAAATGACCAAGGTACAACTAATGTAATAGATGGCCCATTCCTTTCCTTGGTCTTTTTCTTGTGCTAGGAGGGCTCTGATTGATTTATCTGTTACAAAGATGTACAACAACAAAGGTTTGTGTGATACTGGAGGTACCAACATAGGCATATTCATCAAGTAGGTTTTGAGAAAGTCAAAAGCTTTTTGACACTGATCATCCCACTAAAAAATTATATCTTTGTATAGTAAGTGGGTGAAAGGTACACACTTTTTCATGAACTGAGAAATGAACCAACGAATTGATTGAAGCCTACCTTGAAGAGAACATAACTGACTCAGGTTTTTCAGAGGTTGCATGTTGATTATGGCTTGGACCTTTTCGGGGTTAACTTTATCCCTTTCGCTAAGACAATATTCCCAGAAGCTTGCCTAATATGATGCCAAAAGTACATTTCTTGGGGTTGAGCTTAACTTTGAATGCTTCTAGGCAGGTGAATATCTTGGCCAGTATGGGGAGATTTTCTTCTCAACTATGGGATTTGATGAGGATGTCATCCACATAATCTTCCATAAAGATATGCATCATATTGTGAAAGATAGTGGTCATGGCCCACTGATAGGTAGCTCCTACATTCTTTAGCCCAAAGGGCATCACATTCCAACAAAACATGCCCCATGTACAAGTGAAGCCAATTTTCTCTTGATCCTCTGGTGCTATTCTAATTTGATTGTACCCTAAAAATCCTCCATGAGTGAAAACATGGAATGGCTTGTTGTCAAGTCTACAATAGTGTCAATGTTGGGAATAGGGAAATCATCTTTTGGACATGCTTTGTTTAAATCTCAAAAATTAATGCAGATGTGTATGATACCATTCTTCTTTGATATGGGAACAATGTTGGATATCCATGATGCATATGCCAAGGGCCGGATGAAATTAGTGCTGATTAAAATCTCTAATTCCACTTTGACTAGTAGAGCTATATGGGGATGCATCTTTCTACGCTTTTTTTTTACTGGCTTGACCTCTGGAGAAATGTTGAGATCATGAAGTATTAACATTTGGTCTAATCTAGGCATGTCTTTGTAAGACCATGCAAAGTTTATCTATTTTTCTTCAAAGAATTGAACAAATGCATCTCTTTCCTCTATGGTTAGGGACTGTGCTAAATAAATGACCCTCGATTCTTGCTCTGTGCCAATATTGACCTGTTCTATTGGTTCAATCAAAATAGAAGATCTTTCCTTAGAGTGTTTGGGTAAGGTATCAATCACCCATCCATGAGTTCCACAGTTGGGTTTTCACTTTAGGATGCATCACTTCTATTTGTTTCCATTTTTTTCTCAAGATCAACTACAACTTGGCAGTGATCATTAAGGCCATGAAATGCCTAACCTATTCTAGTCTGATTGAGGTGATTGATATCAGACCCAACTATATGCATCTCTTTTGTTCTTCATTGATGAGATGGTTCAACTATGTTAAGATAGACAAAAATGTGATGGTTAGTGTCAAAATGAGGAATATGGTGAGGCTCAGTTCTATCCTAGCTAATAAGTTCAGAATGGACTAGGGAGAGTGGTTCATAATATGGGAAGGGTTCAATAGGGTTTAAAGACATGACTTTGTTGGTGGCCTGTACATTGTATCTGTTAGATCTATGACATGAGCTTCTTCTAGAGTATCAGGAAAAGTAGAGCTCACAAGAGGCTCGTAGTAGTCATCTTTAACTTCTATTGGAAAGAAGTCAAGAAATAGGATTTGAAACTAAAAACCTTCAACAAGTTCATCATCTTCTAAGTTGCTTTGTTGTACGTTGACTCTCAGTGAAGTGAGTCTTGGACAAGAGATCGTTCCTTATGTAGCTAAATTGTCAAATGCAAGTATGTGAAAAACATCACATTCTTTGTCATGGAGAGACTCCTCAGATAATGATTCAAATTCCCATTCAGTGGAATCATCATCATCTTTTTCATGGGTGGGATGTGAACCTAAGAGGGATAGATTTACATTTATGATGTCCTTGGTTGTTTGGCTATTAACATCCCTTTGTTTAGGTACCCACACCAAGGTGGAAGAGGAGGAATCACTATGCTTAGGATGAGTCTCAAAAAAGGTTTGTATCTTGTCTTGTTCATCATATCCTACCCCTATTTTGGACCTGTTGGACCTGAATTGTGCTATGAGTGGTTCAACAATGCATGTCCCTCTCCCTAAAGGACCATCTCCTGTATATCCCATTTTTTTCATGAGATCAAAACCTTTTCCATGTAGGTGGGGGAAGATGTCAACGTTTATTTGGCTAATTTCTTCTATTGAACTTGGAGGTGTTCCACTTGCTTTGATAAAATGTGTGTGGTAAGACTTAGTGGTGAATGATGGTTTCCCCTGAGATTTCAAAGAAAGTGGGGGATCAAATAAGGAGACTGAGTACTCGCCCACCCCTTTGTATTGAAATTTACACTTTCTATCAAATTCTTTCATTAATCTATCCATTTCTTCATAGTGTGATTGTTTAGGGTCTTTGGATGATAATGGTGAAGGAATGAAGGACCTGAACAACCAACTTTCTCTTTTCCCTTAGTTGATGTTGATGAGTGGTTGTCATTTTGATTGTAGAGCCTAAAGCATTTGTAGATGTGGACTGGTTGATGTTATATATTAGTGTGCCAATTTCTTCCCTATTATGAGGGACAAGGGAGTTACAATATTGGGTAAAATGTTGATCTCCAGGTATGCTCACCTCTTGACCCATGTAAGGAAATTTGAGATACTAATGGTAAGTAGAGTGAACAACCTGCATGTCATGAATCCACAGCCTTCCCAATAGGATGTTATAAGTTAATTGTAGATCCAAGACCTAACAAAAAGTTTCTTTCACAACTAGTCCTACTCTGATTGGCAGAATGACCATGCCATTGGAGGATCTCTCCTCATTGGTGTAGGCTTTGATGGTGATTTTCTTTCTTGGGTCAATAGCATCCTCTGCATACCCTAGGGCTCTTACTAGATTGAGTGTGCAAATATTGAGGCTTTCCCCACCATCAACCAATTCTCTCTTAACTCTATTTCTATGGATAAAGACTTCATTATGCAAAGGAGAGTTTTGTGGCTGAATGAAAAACATGTCATCTTGGGCTGAAAAAGATACATAGTGAGGGGCAACTAGATTGCTGACCATTTTCTGAAATCTACTCACATCTAGGTCATTTGGCACTAAGGCTCTGGTGAGTATTTATTTATGCTCTAGGGAGATTTGCAATAGTTCAAAGATGGAGATGTGGGCCAAATTCTTAAGTAATTGGTTGACTAGGTTGTACTTGAGCAAGGAGGAACTTGTAGTTGCATGATCGAGATTTTTCATAGGACCTGGTAAGATAATTTTAGAGGCTTGGCCTTAGGTAACAGCAATTGAGGATTGTTTTTTGTTTTTATCCTTAACTATGATAACATTCACGACATCATCAAAACTAGAGATCATATTAATGGTGTTGTCATAATGATGTGCGTAATTAACCTTATTTTGATTAGCTTTAGATGATTCCCCCTTTTCATGGCTCATGAAAGGGTTCTTGGAGGCCGTACGGTCTTCATTATTGCTAAGGTTGTCCACTTCAATGATTTTTTTATTGATTAATTGTTGTAGCACTCCCTTAAGGGCAAAACAATTATTTGTTAGGAGTCCCCCTTTTCGATGGTAGGCATAAATATGCTTGTCATTCCACCACTTTAGCTTTACTTGGGGTTCATAGGGTTTGGCCTCAGGAAGTACAATGAGCTCATCAACTAAGAGGGTTTGCAAGGTACTTTCATAAGACACCCCGATAGGAGTATACACCTTGGGTATATTAGAGGATTGATATCTGTAGGGAGGAGGAGCTTGATTGTAAGCAACTTGTTGATCATACATCAAGGGAGTTTCTACATTACATCAATAGAATGGGTAGGCATTGTCTTGTCGAGGTGTGTTGGAGTTGGTATTGTTGACGATAGGATATGATAGACTTAGATTGGTTTGAGGTTTGACATGGTTAGCTTCGACCATCTCATCATTAACAATGTTCTTGTTGTTGTTTCTCCACCATGAATTTTGTTTATCAGTTGCCTGATTAGAGGAATTATGAGTCTATGTGAAGTTATTTGAAAAGCCCTTACCATCTTTTGATAGTTTAATGATGTCATTATTTAGTCAGGTCTCTTCTACCTTAGCAACATTCTCTAAGGTAGTTTTGAAATCTTTAGGCCCTTGGAGTTGGAGCTAGTAATTCATCAGTTTGGAGAGACTATGAATGAAGATGTCAGTCTTCTCTTTGTCTGGTATGTCTCTATGATACTTTGCGAACATGTGTCTCTATCATTGTAGGAAGGTCTTAAATGACTCATCGAGGAGTTGTTTCGTGTTGCATAAGTCGATTATTATGAATTACCTTTTGATATTGTAGGAATATTGGGAGATGAATGCAGAAGCCAGTTGGTCAAAGGTTTTGATATTAAAGGGTAGCTTGGAGAATCACTCCAAGGGTTCTAGGGAATAGTCACATTAGGTACGTTGTGTCATGAACAAATTCCATACTCAGGGTATAGAATTGTCTGAGGTGGTCTTGCGGATCTGATGTGCCAAACTATTTATCATATTTTGGTATTTGTACATTTTGTGGGAAAGTGTGAAAGTAATGTTTTTATCGAAAGGGAGAGGACACACCTTTTTGAGGCTAAATTCTACAGGTTGTGTTTTTCCTCTCTTTATTCTTTCCATTTCCATTTTTAGGTCTTTTAACTTTTGCATGACAACATCTAGGGGTGACTCTTCTTTGTCTCATTTCAAGTTGGTCACATCAAAATTGGATGGAAATTTTGCACCTTGTTGTGCTAATGCGAGTATATAATGCTCCTTGTATTTCTCGAGTATCTTGTCCATGATGTTGACAAGTTCGAGATTTTGTTGAAAATCTTTGATTTTAGTTTCAATACTCCTATCATCCCATATATTAGATGAACCCATTGTGGCTAAGGATTCTGAATTTCAATTGAACAAGGGTGACTTGTCAATAACTATGTTATGTGAGCAATTTTTTGTTGTAGTAGGTTCAAGGAGATTTAGAGGCTTTGTGCATTTGATGGTTCTACTGGCTATTCTAGCACTCACTCGTATAGGCGATCATTTTGGTTTTGTAGCTATACTAGTTTTATGTGGTGGCATGAAATGTTAATTGGATTCCTTTAGTTCTTAGGCATTTCCAAAATGTGAGGGTTTCTGTTGACTATGATTCATTTGGAGTAACAAGCTAGGTTAGCAAGGTGTTTGCTAATGTCGATAGGATGAGTTTTAGTTTTACGAAGTCAAATAAATGATGGATGTGTGTCTCTGAATATCTCTGGCTTGATGTGTGAAATGAATTAGTGATAATTTTTGGGTTGATAATGATGTTTGTAGCTCTACTTGTTTGGAAGAGATGTTTTCGATCAAATATGGGATTTCTTAGACTTTGTAAAATACCAACAAGAAAAAGGGTATCCTAATTTGTCACTTTTTTATCATTATCATACATGCAAATGGTCTCTATTTTATGTTTTTACTTAGATGTGTCACAAGATTGGTCAAACACATTGTTTTACTACCAATATGCACTTTTTAAATGCTCAGATGTGCTATTATAATTGTCATGTGCATTGTTTAATGTTTTAGATGCATTGTTTTACTGTACAAATGCATTGTTTAAAGGCTCAGATGCACTATTTTGCAGGAACATGCATTATAAAAAAGATCAAAAGCATCATAGGAGCATTTCAAATGCATTGTTTCATGCAATATATGTATTACTTTAGGATTGTTCAACAATGTTCTTGTTTTAGACTTGGTTTCTCAATGTTTAGTTTGAAGTTGCATCTTTCGAAAGGACAGTGATCCGCACTGGTGTTCCTTATTAAATTTTTAAGACACAATCAAGAAAAATAGTAGTATAAACCAAAATAAAACATAAAAAAACACCCACCTATAAAGTCAAAGAAAAAAGCTTCCTAACAAGGTTATCTAAAGCCGATGACTAGTGGGTCTTAGTGTTTAACCAACTATGTTTAGATTTACTTCTCTTGTGACAGAGAGCTTCCCACCGATGCTAAGGAGGTTTGGCACAATCTCTTATGGGACTATTGGAGGAAGGCTATATTTTGAACATAGGTGGCTTGCATTCGATTGGGTATACAAGATTGGGAGGCAATCCCTTTCACCGACCCTGCTAAGGCAACTTGGGAGGTAGCCTTTCTATAGCTAGATAATCATACCTAGTGAAAAGTAGAAAATGGAAATCACAAATAAGTTTGGGAATTTGATGACTCGAGAAGAGTGAGAGCATATCCCTACTATTTTGGCTTCCCAAACATAGCAAACATAGAGGTTTAATCACCAGACCTTATACTACTAAAGATAGAGGGGCTCCTAATTAAGCTATGTGTGGATTCTTTCCTCATTCAATTGTAACCAATATTTATAGAAGGTTGGGCATTTTGATCAACTCGAAGGAGTTGAGAGCATAGGCCTACTTTTGTTTTGGATCAGTGAGATTGAATGCTTCTATTAAGCTATGTTTGGAACTTTGAAATGTCGCACTTTATATTGATGAGAGTCAAGGTCCGCTTACTTGATTTAGAGCTAGCAAAGGCTAGGCACATTTAGGAGGGTCTTCATTCCTGTCACATGCTGTATGTAATCTGAGAGCTTTTTGTTAACTCAAAAGGGACTTGTAAGCAACGATATTTAGATCTAGAAGTTAGATTCAGGAAACTATAATTTTTACTAGATGTGCTACAAAAATACTCATATGCATTATAGAAAGCTTTTTATGCACTATTTAATCTATCAAATGCATTATAGTAACATCAAATGTGTTGTAAAATACTTTATATGTACTTCAAAAATGATCAAATGCATTACAGAACTATTCAAAAGCATTGCATAAAGATGTAAATATGTTACAGAACTATTCAAATACACTTTAGAAATATTAAATGCATTAAAAAAGAGTTTAGGAGCAACAAAATATCTCTCTAAGGCATTAAAATAGGGCTTAGAAGCATCAAATGATTTAGATCTGGCCCTTGTGTGCTCAGGGAAGGTTTTGGGAAATTGTTTTCACTGATATGAGGCCTCCAAAACATCGTAGAACCTGTAATCGATCATATCTACACAAGGAAATAGCAAGAAACATAGATCTATACTAAAAATGAAAGATCAAACTGAAATATTTGAAGATAGAGAGGCTTTGAGCTCAAGCCCCATGGTGGGCGCCATTTTGTTCACAGTATAAACGTGTATTCATGAAACTTTAATGTAGAATGCAAATAGATTGACAACGAACTAGACTAAACCTAAGAAATCATTATCAAAAATATAAATTCTATGAACATCTCATGTTTCCCTAACTACAACTATTAAGAAAGCTCTCAGACCTAGCATCTCAGTGACAGTTCTAGAATGGAAGTACACTTAGATTGTAAATATACAAGAATGCATGCAAGATCTATGACTATAATGCTGATTATATGAAGATAAAAACTCTTAAAATGCTATGACAATGGACATACAATGATCTAACATGTAATAAATGATGCTAAATGACATAAAAAAAAATGCTAAAATGCTATGAATTTGCTAGAATGATAATGCTAAAATGATAACTCAGAGTGTGCCTATAGTGCAGATGCTTAAAGCTTGGGTCCCTTGGCTCTTGGATTTCGCTCCTATTTATAAGATTTCGAAAGGGGTTGGGGTGAGAATCAAGATTTTCACCTTTGATTGGTGGATGAAAGTGAAACTGAAAATATCTCATAAGAGAGTAGGAGGAAGAATCCAACAGACATGGTTTTGAGGATAAATGGGGATATTTATAATTCTTTTAAATGAAAAAGGGATATTTTGTCTTTTGTGAGGATACTTGATTTAATAAATTTTTATTTATTTTCAACACTTCTTCCTCTCTTTTTGAATTTCATTTTACAAATTTGAATTGTTTTTCTCCTCTTTTAAAGTTGATTTAGGTCCTATCAATTTGATAGATAATTAATGACCTTATGTGATTTTGATTTGAAAGTCTATTGTGTATTTTTTATTTTCTCCTTGATTTGCATTGATTGATCAAAATTGCATAATTCAAGTCTTTGCCAATATTTGGGTGTCTACACACATGTAGTCAAAGAATGCAGTTGAAGTGTGAGGTCAATTTGGGATCACAAAACAACATAGATGTGAAGTCAACTTAGGAACACATTAGGACAAACAATAAAAAATTTATAAAAATTTTGTCTTGACAAAGACAAGGTTGTCCCAAGCAGAACAATGATTGATAAAGTTGAATCAAGGATTTAAGTTTAATAGGTATTGCCCCCTCATGATCGAAATCAAAATGAAATAAAGGAGAAACAACAAATTGATAAATTTGATCAAATCAAACTACAAATAAAGTTCTTGATGTAAGATGAAAAATATAAGGATCACAAAACCAAGGTAGATCATCATGCATGAAATATTATGCCCAAAATTGAATTAGAAGAAAAGAAGAGGGTGAAAGTGAATGGAAGATATAATTTTGGAAGAGGTGGAAAGAAATGGAAAGAAGAAAGAGAATTTTCCTCAAGAAAGAGAATGGCTCAAAATCAATCAGTTGTTTAAGATAGAAAATTTTGATTGAGATCACTAAAGAAGATAAGGAAATGAAGATCAAGAAATGACCATGGTTGATTAAAAGTCCACAAGAAATATTAAGGAAAACCCTCTCAAACTCATAATGCAACCTAAAAATGAAGTCTAATAATGCAAGCTACATGAAAATGAAAAGGTGTACTTACAATAGAGCAACTATAACATAGGATTTTGTGTTCATCATTCATTAGAGAATGTTAAGGAACTTATTTTCATCACTAGGCCATTATTAACGGACATCAAAAAATCACACAATCATCACTAGTAACAAGCACAACTATGAAGATATGAGAGTGATTTATATCAAATTGGAATGTGGAAAGATTATAACATAAGCATCAAAGACATAAATGTCAAGATGACTTCGATGTTAGCTTACCCAATTTGATGTAGCAAAACCAAGCTCTCATCAAGACATAGATTTCAAGATGGCCATAAGAATGGTTGTGCAAAAACAATCAAGGATGATGCCTCAAATATCCTAAGTGTTTCAAGGGGACAAAAAGAGACATTCTAGAGTTTTAAAACAACACCCATAAGCAGAAAGAAAAGAAATATATGCCCCATGTCCCAAGTCCTCTAGCTATGCATATCAAAGAGTTTTTTTAGACAAGAACACTAAAAAAAATCAATAACAATCAGCACACAAAGAATGATCATGACATAGCTCAAGCATTAAGTGTTTGTGTTTAAAAATCTAAGTGTGTTAACTGATACTAAGCTTTGAGGATAAGGATCAAATTCTTGCAAGTAGGTAAGATCACATGAAAAAAATTGGTAAGACCAAACCAATAAGTGTGTTGTATTGAAAAATGCAGCTAGAGTAAAAAATGGCAAATTTCAGCCTCTAAGCAAAAAAATAAAAGCAAGTTGTCAAAAATCAAAATAACCCTAGAGCATGGCAAGAAATTGAATGAAATCCATGGAATAAACCAAATAATCACAGAAGAGCAAGGTCTGTGGGCAAACTATGGAAGAACCTCGATTGCAGAATACAAACTAAGAATAGGTTTGCAATTTTAGAAAAGCTAGAGGACCCCGAAGAACACTTTTGGCCTAGATCTTTAGGCAATGGTCAACCACATCTTAGAAGTCCAGGCAGTGTATGAACATAGAATATTTTCATGGTTGAAAAATTAGACAACCAATTTAAGGTCTTCTTTCTTACAAAATATGCTCAACCATTGAAATGTCATATGTCGTCCTCGATAGCAAGTTTAGATCTAGCAACGTCTCCTATGCCTCAGCATTCTAGTAGGGACAAATCAGTGAAATCTTATGCGAAATCAAATAGGAAATCTTACATTCCTCCCCACCGGTGGTCTGTGGACAAAATTGCCAAATCAAACCCAAATGATGCCCTAGGTCCACAAGAGAGCCCTATAATTTTTGAATCACCCATCCACATTTCCAATAGGGAAATTGAAGAATTATGGGATGAATATCAAAGAGTGGGAATTTTTACAATCTGGAATGGCCCAAAGGAAGACATTGCCCTACTTGCTTATTGGCTGGAAGACAACTACGAAAAACAAGTAAGTATCTCTAGCTATTTTGAAAGAATCCTTTATTTGAAATGTTTGGATGAATCCATTAAAGATGAGTTCCTTTCTGTGTCTGAATGTTTTTTGAATGGTTTTGTGATTAATTTTTTTAAATGAAGCCCTAATTTTAGTTTAGAAGGGTTATATATTCTAACCCCTAGGTGGTATAGTTTTCAATCCTTACCACCAAAACTGGTCCAAATTGAGATCCTTAGGTCTGTAGGGTCTGCAATGGGAGATATGATAGGCATTGATTCATCATATCATTACTATAGCAATGCGAAAATTCTCGTCAGAACCAAGCTTAACCAACCTATTCAATCCCATAAGAAAATCATTACCAACAAATTAGCCTATGACATAAATCTACAAATATATGAAGGAGAAATATCAAAAATCATCAAAATTGATGATATCAAGAAAATTACATTTAGAACATTGCCAATTACATCAGATTTCCTCAGCATATTCCCATGGATCAGAATTAAGAAAAAGAAACTGAGATTAAGTTTGGCAGATCAATAAACTTCACTTCAGCACCTTCAAGAAGAGGAAAATTTGAATAGGCATCTGCAGAATGAAAGGAATAGCATGGAAAATCTTGAGATGAACCCATCGGCTAAATCTCGATTCAAGTCAATTATAATGGGAGAATTGGATATGATTTTGGATAGGAACCAAAAGCATAAGTCAAAATCAAAAGAAAAACATAGGTTGAAAAGTAAAAGAGAGGATAAAAAGATCAATGCAAGGCAGAGCACTTATCCAAAAGAGACTAATTATTTAGAAGCAAGTGATATGAAAAAGGCTTCAAATCTATTTGAAGCGGGTGAGAGGGAAGAAAAGGTGGCTAAATTGAAGTGTTAAGACTCTGAAAACCCCATTTGTAGGTCAACAATGGAGAGTGAACCTAAGGATGCAAGCAAAGGAACATCAGTATCTATGGAAACATTAGGTCAATTTTTTATCGAAGAAGAAAGAAGCGATAAAAAAAACATAGAAGAGGCTAAGAACTCTTTATTATTTGAACCAAACTCAAATGATGGAGAGACTAGTAAGGATTTGGAGACAGATCATAAAGGGAAGTAATGTTTGTATATGGATCTATTGGAAAGAAACATAACCCCAATCAAAGAAATATGTAAGAGATCTAAGTTTTGGTAGACCCTAGTAGAAGATGGTGGATCCCCTTTTACCCTAGTATTCAATCAAGATGAGAAGGATTATAGCTCTAAGATAGAAGTTAGATCCTTGGCAAATGAACTCCAAAGCTTGCTAAACAAGGATAATGCCCTGGACCCAAAATTGGCAATTCAAAGAGCTAAAGATGAGTTCCTTGAGCAGCTTATTGAGCAACTAGTACAAGTTTTTTATACTTAAAAATCATAGTTCAAAGGCTCAGAAGGAGGAATTTTTATAGAGAGTACTTAAAATTGGAGGCAACAGTTATACCTATGAAGACCTAAAGTGGGATCTAAAGGAGATTGAGGATGAGGATTACAAGCAAGGAACAACCTAGTTAAAGGAAGATATAAGGGATACAGAACAAGTAGGAAAAAGTACTCCCAAGATTAATCAAAAAGAATTTTATTCAAGAGAAGAAGACCAGCCAAGTATTATAGACCAAATAATCAAAGAATTAGAAGGGGAGGGAATAGAATGTAAGATTAGTAGAGAAAATTCCAATGCTCAAATGCACTTGGAGCATCTAGGGATACAAATGAACCAGGAAGGACTAAGTTCACCAAAATATGGGGGAGAAAAAGGAAAAAGAGGCAGAAAGTCCTTGAAGGAACTCAGGGAAGTAGATGGACTCTACAAGGAATAGCAAAAGATAGATCAGTTAATCAATAATGGGAAGGGGAAGAGCCTTCCCAAGGAATCATGAGGACCACCACATGGAATGCTAGGGGCTTAAACACCCCTAGTAAGAAAAGGTTGCTATAGCAAAATCTTAAATTATTTGATTCAGATATTATTTTAGTTCAAGAAGCAAAATTGAGTGAGGCAGAGGGATTGAACTTTAAAAAGAAGCTTGGTTTCTAGAGCTCCACATTTTGTGAATTAGTAGGAGTCTCTGGGGGTCTAGGTATTATGTGGAACCTTCAAAAATTGTCTATAGATCTCCTCAACTGTAGTACTAATTGGATGAGTGTAAAGGTACAGAGCCTAAAATCCATCCTTCATTTTATGCTAATTAATGTGTATGGCCCAATAAGTACTCTAGGAAAAAAAAGGGTATGGGATGAAATTAGTTTGGTCATGTATAATAATCTAGATGATCCATGCCTAGTAGGTGGTGACTTTAATACTATCCTAGATTTATGTGAGAAAGATGGGGGCATCTGCTAGCTTTCACAATCCTCCCTATTCTTCAAAGAATGGTGTGATGGTCACAATCTGATTGATATCCCAATCAATAATGGGAAATGTACTTGGAACAATAGGAGGAAATATTTTACATATATAGTAGAAAAACTATATAGGTTCTTTTTGAAAGGTGATTTGGATGGAAATAATTTTGACATTTTCTCCACTATTCTGCCAATTGTTGGGTCAAACCACTACGCAGTTAGACTATAACTCTTAGAACTATCAAAACCATCAAGGAACCCATTTAAGTGCAAAAAAATAT
This sequence comes from Cupressus sempervirens, assembly GCA_028749045.1. Lineage (NCBI taxonomy): Eukaryota > Viridiplantae > Streptophyta > Pinopsida > Cupressales > Cupressaceae > Cupressus > Cupressus sempervirens. The sequence continues at coordinate 873,145,363 of CM053789.1, forward strand.
GGTTTCTAGACCCAACATTCATCAATAATATTAAAGAATGGTAGGCATAGGATAACTATGAAGGATCTAAGATGTTCGTTTTTATTTCAAAAATGAAGATGCTAAAGAATAGAATTCTTAAATGGAACAAAGAACATTTTAATAACATTTTTAAAGAAAAATTAGAAATAGAAGAAAAATTAAAAGATCTAAACATGGTAGTAATTAAAGAAGGCATGAATAATGAACGGTATATGTTATAAAAAGAATTACTAGCCAAGCAAGAGGATATATTAACCAAAGAAGAAATATACTGGAGACAGAAATCTAGGGAGAATTGGTTAGATGAAGGGGATCATAATACAAAATTCTTTCACAATTCTACCCTATATAACAGATCGAATAACAAAATAATGAGAATTAGAAATAAGATAGGATCCATTACTGAGAGTCCTAGTGAAATAGCAAGCACCTTTGTTGATCATTTTCAGGAGATACTAAATAAGTTTGAAGGATCTAATAGGGTAGTGCAAGATGAACTACTCAAATTCATTCCAAAAGTAATCACTCCCAAGGATAACAAATCCCTCAATAAACCAATTACTTTCGAGGAAGTTAGAGAGATAGTTTTTAATATGAACCCTGACAAATCCCTAGGTCTAGATAGCTTTCAAGCCTTTTTCTATCAGAAATGTTGGGACATTATTGGAGAAGATTTATGGAGAGCCATTGAAGCCTCAAGGAATGGTGAAGCCCTCTTATCAAAAATTAATTACTCCTTCCTAACCTTGATCCCCAAAAAATCAAATCCTGAATCGACAGGGGACTATAGGCCCATTGCTCTCTGTAATACTGTTTATAAGATATTCTCCAAAATTTTAGCAAATAGACTTAAGGTATTGCTTCCAAAAATTATCTCAGAGGACCAAACAGGTTTTGTTCTTGGTAGGTCTATTCTGGATGGTATCCTCACTATTCAAGAAACTATTCATTTTGTATCTAAGATTAAAGAGTCGAGTATGTTCATGAAACTCAATATTCAAAAGGCTTATGACATGGTGGATTGGAGATTCCTGTGTAAGGTGCTTGAAATGTTTGGCTTCTTGCATCAATGGACCAACATCATTTTTAAATTTACCTCTACCCCTAAAATATCTATCCTCATTGATGGAATGTCAAAGGGGCTCTTTGAAATATCTAGGGGTATCAAACAAGGTGATCCTCTATCCCCCTCCCTTTTCATTATCATGGCAGAAGCATTTGGAAGAGCAATAACACGTGTATACTAATCAGGTAATATCTAGTATCATAGTTGCAAGCAATATGCCTAATATCACACATTAGCAATATGTTGATGATATTATTTTGCTTGGTAAAAGCACTATCAAAGAAGCCTTGAATTTAAATTCAATAATTAATTCATACATGGCAACTTTTGGATAGAAAGTAAATAAAGAAAAATTAGAGATATTTTTCTTAAATACTAATAAAGAAGTTGAAGATCAGAATTGTAAAGTGATGGGATTCAAAAAAGGATAGTTTCCTTGTAAATATTTGGGCATAGCATTGGAAAAGGGATCCAAATCTAGCAAGATTTGGCAAAACACCATTGAAAATTTTGACATCAGGATTGGAAGTTGGAAAAATAAATGGCTCTCCAAGGTTGGGAAGAGTACCAAAATTGAATCAGTTCTCTCAGTCATTCCTACTTTTCCTCTTTCATGTATGTCCCTCTCTAAGAGTTCTTTGGGCAAATTAGAGTCAAAGCTTAGAAACTTCTTATGGAAGAATTATGAAGAGGATAAGAAACAAGTGTTTGTTAAGTGGGAAAATATTTGCAAACTTGAGTAGATGGGTGGGCTTGGGATAAAAAATTTACAATGGCAAAATGAAGCCTTAGGTGCTAAACTAATTTGGCATTTATACAAAGAAAGAAGCCAAAAATGGGCCGAGATAATATATAATAAATACATTAAATCAAATGATCGCCTATCAATTTTTAGAATAAGGAATCTCCCTAAGGGATATGAAAGTTGAAATTTTATGATAAAGTGTAGACACATTATCAGCAATTTTCCATCATGGGATGTGGGGTTGTGGGATGAGGCCTTATTTTGGGAGGATTCTTGGGATGGTTTTCCCCCAATTGTATCCAGACCCTTCCCTCAACCCTCAAAGAGAAATTAGTATCTTCATGGGGTGATAAAGTTAGGATTATAAGTTGAAATCCTCTTCTGAAGGCTAGTTCAAATGGGTATGGAAATCTCTGGATGGAGCTGGATTTGACCCTGAAGAGAGACAAGCTTACGAAAATATTCTTAGTGACAGAAGAGTTAAGCAGTCTGAGACGAAAGATGAACTCATTTGGGCAATGTAAAAGGATGGTAAATACAATGTTAGGAGTGGATATAATTCCTTGATTCACTCCCAAACATGGGAGCAAATAGAAATCCCACTCAATCTATATTGGGATGCAGCTTGTCTGCCCAAGTCAGGTTTCTTTCTATGGTTGGCCTCCTAAAAGAGGATACTCACAGAAGATAGGCTGCATAAATTTGGCTTTCAAGGCCCATCCAAGTGTTTGCTCTATAAACATAATGTTGAGGACGCAGAACATTTTTTATATAGCTGCCCTTTTTCCCAATCATGCTAGGAATGGCTTAGGCTAAAAATGGGTTAGTCTTCCCCCTTACCAAGAACCTTCTTCAAGATCCTAAAAGGATGGCTGATTAACATGATCAAGGAGATTTATAGAAAAATGTGGAAAATTAGTCCAAAAATTATGTCATGGGAGATCTGGAAGGAGAGAAACAAACGTATATTTTGAGATATGGAAATGGAGTTGGAAGGTTTATTGCTTAAGATAGAAACTAGCATAATGGAAGTTACTAATGCTCATCTAAGGAAGGTTTGGAAAGAAGAAGGTTCCTTTTCTATGTGGGATAGTCTCATAAAGAATAATTGGAGTAAGTTAATCAATCTGCCCCTATTATATACTAAGAGTAGTAAGAAGGCTAGGGAGGATTGTAAATGGTCTCCACCCCTGTATGGATGGCGTAAACTCAATTTTGATGGAGTTGCCAGAGGCAACCCTGGAATGGTAGGTATTGGTTGCATTATAAATGATGATACAGGCAATTGGATTGCCAAAAAGGCATTGATGATTAGGCCTACAACCAACAACCTAGCAAAGTTAGAAGCCTTGGAAAAATGCCCCCTGTTTTGTCTCGAATTAGGATTGGCAAAAGTGATTATTGAGGGTGATTCTCAAATTATCCTCAATGCAATCAAGAAACAAACTACTCTGAATTGGGTTCTAAACTCTAGAATAAGTGATGTCCTTTTACTTATTGATCAGTTAACTGATTCTAGGATTTGTCATATTTTCTAAGAAGGGAATAAGAAGGTTGATGCTTTAGAAAATAAAGGAGCAGATGGTATAAATCTTCAAATTATAAAAGGTTCATAGAGTAAGTTTTTTAGAGTTCCTTCGGACTTGGATTAAATTCCTACTCCCTATGGGTCACTTTTATATTATAAGACTTATATCACCTTTTATTTTATTGAGATCCTCCTCTTGGGAAGTGGCCCTTAGTTTGTCTCTAGTAATCTTAGACCACCCTTAGCTTTATTTGTCTACCACCTTAGATAATCATTGAAATAGATGGGAATCTGTTGATTGGACATCTAGGTGGTTGAGCATCATTATATGGTTAACTTCCTATCTCATCTAACGCATTCAACCTGTGCCATAAAACGCTGGCGTCACCATAGCATGAGGTCAAGTTTGAAGGTTTCTAGATCTTATGATCTGGCTACTATATACTGGACATCACTATCAATGCCCTAAGGTACCCTACCTTTGTAGCAATGGATTCAAATATTTATGTTTTCCATACGTCGAAGGTCTGTACCATGGCTTTTTGTGAGAATGTCAAGCCAGAGTGGTGGAATAGAATATTGAACCCACTGGATGACATGGCTAGGATAGCAGTGAGTAGAGCCATTGGGGAAGGTGTCTTCAACTACAGCTACACATGGAGGACAAACAGCGATATCATTGACTCCTTTATAGGATGCATGGCTAGAGCAAGAATTGAATCAGGAATTACTATTCAACTTTGCAGTAGCATTTTCAACCCTACTTGGAGAAAGGGGCTTAAACAAGCAATCAGAAGCATTGATGGAAAATTATGAATTCCATTGCCTAAAACATACATAGAGCTTCCCCTTGGCTCTCCAGAGCTGGAGGTTTTCTTTTGTTGCCCCTCACTGGTTGTTAAGGAAAATTACACTTTCTACAAAGAATGGCCTAGGATGGAGGCCAGCATCCACTTGTAGTGCCTACCCCTAGGTCGCATTTTTATTATCATTGTCGAACTCTTTTAGGGCTAGTTTTATGTTGATGGTTAGCAGCATTGTTTTGAGACTATCAAATATTGTGCTATAGATTGAATTGATATGTGATGAGATTACTTAGACTCTACCTTTCATGTATGTATGATGATTATTACATTATTTTTAGTTATTGATTAGTTAGATGGTTTATTATCACATGTGTTTCCTTATGGATACTTACCCCATACTTGCATGTGTATGGTGTGTGTGTTTGTTCTTGGATGGAGTTTCTGATGTGGTTAAGGAAGGGAGTCGTAGTCACCTACTAGTCAGGATCTACACGATGCACCACTTCCTGCCATTGCTTGTTTAGCTTAGCATATATATATATATATATATATATATATATATATATATATATATATATATATATATATATATATATATATATATATATATATATATATATATATATATATATATATATGCATGGTTTTTATGCAGGTTGCAGTATCGAGTATTGACTTCCCTGAATTGCCAAGATGAGCGTACCCTATCACATTATCTCAATGGTAAGAGACGGGAGATAAATTCTCAAGTCCAAATCCCAACCCTTTAAGCCATTTGTCCTAATTGAAATTAGGACAAGTATCTGAGTTGAGTACCCTCTGAATGCTTCAGATGACGTAATTCGTGATATTAACCTTTTTGGTTTGATTTTGTATGTGTTTTGCTATGATGGACTTTCATATTTTACCTTATGAGTCTTTAGTGTATTTTCTATTAATTAAGCCTAATTAAAAGATTTAATTAATGGCTTAATTTAATGGAAAATTAATATGATATTTTAATATTTATTTTATTTAATTAATTAGAAAATTAATTAAATTTGAAGATAAAAGTTATAATTTTAAAGTTGGAATGTGATAATATTTATTTTAGTTAATAAATATTTTATCAATTAAGTTTCAAAAAAATAATTGAATTTAAAAGTGGAAAAGATATTAAAATTATTAAAAGATTATAGGTTGCATGATGTGTGCATGTGATTAAAATATAAATATATTAAGATAAAACAAGTGGAGTTATTAAAGTGAGTGCATGAGATTTAAAAAGTAATAAATTATTTTGAAAAGAGAAAAGTGAATATTAAATTAATTAATGTGCATTATTTTAATATTTAGGAGTTTTCAAATTCTCGGGAGTTGTCATGTAGACAAGACAAAAGTTTGCACTCTAATTATGCACGTGTTTTAACAACACAGGAGTTAGCGCACAAATTAAGCACATGGTGTCTACAACCTTGTGACTCATGCTTAGTTGTCAACACCTTTTGGTTGTTTCTAGAGACATTATAGGTTCTTCCTGAGAATTCTTTATATTCAAGCACTCCTAGAAGCTTAGGGAGAGCATTTGGAGCGTGTTTAGAGGACCGAGAATGTGGGAGAAGGAAGGAGCTTGCTCTGCGGATTCTGAGAAGAAGTGAATTAGCATCAGTGTCCAGATAGACACTTGTGATTTTGGCTTATGATATTTCGCTACTTGCACTTCATGTCTTCTTCTCGTCTTCTGAATGTGTTTTGAAGATTTCATGTGTTGAATATCTTGGTTGTATGTATAGTTAAAATTCTATTTGAGAGAACCTTGTATGCGTAGATCTGAGGAAACTATGGGGCTAGGGTTTTCAGATGTATTTGGACAAACCTATTTTAAGGAATTAATGGGTAAATTTAGAGAACCATTATTTTAAAAGAAAATTCTTAATTTAAGGAATTAGAAAGCCCTTTTTGTTTAAAAGTTATATATGTGTTCCTTTTTTAAATATATAAAATCTGCACATAGATATATATATATATATATAATTGCAATAATGTTTGATAGCAAGTTGCATGTATATATATATATATATATATACATATATACATATATATATATATATACATATACGTATATACATATACATATATGTATATATATTTTTGTAAATCGCAGTGGAGAATCGTTACATTTCGTATTGCACATGACAAGGAAACGCTTTTTTTAAAAATGTTATATTAAATAAAATCATATATGTATGGTGGGAAGGGGGGGAAATTTTACCCCACCCATTCCCTCTTCTTGAGTACCACCGGCAATCCGTGCTTGCTGTAGCAGGTACTACGACAAAGGCAGGACGCACATCCCTCTTAAAAGGAGTCGCAGTAGTATATATTATGCTCAGTATTGTCGCAATTATTATATCGCAAGGTAAAAAAATTTAATTAGAATTTATGTTATATGAAATCGATATTAAATAATTCGATTTTCATTATTAAATATTATGAATTTATGTGTGTGTGTGTGTGTGTGTGTGTGTGTGTGTGTGTGTGTGTGTGTGTGTGTGTGTGTGTGTGTGTGTGTGTGTGTGTGTGTGTGTGTAATATTGTAATTCGATTTTTAAGTATGATTAGGTCATTGAATATTAATTATTATATATATATATATATATATATATATATATATATATATATATAATATTAATAAAAATTTATTTAAGTAATTAATCAAGTCAATAAAATTTTCAAATAAGTGACATAGTTAGAATTTATTAGAATGAGTTTAAATATTTAAGTCATCTAAATTATTATTTTGGGGTTCTCGAAATTGTAAATCGACTTTTTGAGAATGATAAATGATTTTAAAGTATTAATAATAATTTGTCAATTATTATTAAAAGAGAAGAGATATTAATATAGTTTTATATAGTTAGAATTTAATAATTAACTTAATTAAATTTAGTTTAATTAAGGTTAATCATAGAATATATTATAAATCGAAGTTTTTGAATTATGCAATTATTTGAGTTCATTAGAATTGCTAATTGATTATTGGAATTCAATGGGTAAGTTATGTATTAAAGATCGAAATTAAATGGGGGGTTAAACTTAATTGATCCAACTTTTTAAATGGGATATCCATAGGGTAGTAGAGAGTCTTCTCACCTGATAATAATCATTGAATTATTACTTACGATATTAATAATTAAGTTATGAGATAGAATCTTAATTGAAATGATTATCGATAATACGAATTTGTTAAGGAAATATTAGTATTCATTGAAAAGAATGATGAATGTGATCATTATAGATTTATTAATAAGATTTCCAATATAACTTGTTATTAAATAATAACAAGTCATTATTGAACTATTAATATGAACATTAGAGTATTGGATTATAGTTGACTTTTAACTTACAAATTATAGTTAGTTATTAATCAACTGATATTGATTGGGTCGTTGATATGGATATGTAATTATTAATTTAATTAATTAATTAATTAGATTTAATTAAATTTAATTAATCATTAAGTTATGTAGTAGAGTTTTAATTGATATGATTCTTTTAACAAAGTTGTAAAGTATTTACATCGAAGTTGATAAGTCTTATTCTAATGACTTGAATAATGACTTTAGATATTTTAATGGTTATTAGTGATGATTAAATTAAGAGACCTAAATTTTAGTAATATTTAATTGAGTTTTAATTAAGAACTATTAGAATGATATAGAGTCATGGATTGTGTACGTTATTAATTAATTTAATTATATGATTTAATTAAGATTAATTAATAAAGCATGGCATTAAAGTAAGACTAGTTAATTTTGTTGTTATAATCTTCTCATTCAAAGATTGATAACTGGCTTTCTTATAATTTAAAAGAATATGATCCTTTGGTTTTGTTTGGAGAAGTTGAATTAATGATAAGGAAGAGTTATTCAATTAGTAACATTGATCTTAGCAAAATAAAGCGAATGATTTTATTAAGTGTAAAATGATTTAATGAGTAAATATGTATCCTTCAATTATTCTTAGAATGTAATTTTAAATAATGGAAGGATAATGTTATCGAGGGAACAAATGGGTTGACTTGTAGGTCAAATGATTAATCTTATATACTTGAAGTATACTTGCAAACAGAAAACTGAAACCTCCATATTTAATTCAACTATGTAAATTTAGCAAACCAAAACATGTGTTTGCATTGTGTTTTCTCTATGCTTCTTGTTTTGGGTTTTTGGGTTGACTAGTGTTGACCAGTTATAGGACGTCTACCAGAGGCTCGAGGGTTATGTGATTGTGATGTCATGATGATGTTTTGATCTCGATTCTTTATAAACCCAACCATGGTAATGTAATGGCATGTTTTATGAGATGTTTGTATTTATTGCTTATTATTGCTTTTCAGTCTTCATGTGTGAAGCTGAGATGTATGTGAATGAGACACTCGAACTAATCATTTTTGAGTCATCGATCAATTATCCTTGGATTACTTTCTAGTCGCCTTGATGGGATTGAAGAGTTTGCTTTGATCTTGATGATGTCATGTTGAGACATGTTTTGACTCAACCATTTTGGAGTCTTCGATCAGTATGATTTTGAGATATATTTTGGTTATTGAGAACCAATGGATACTTTTGATTATTAGTGATACCTTCAGTTGCCAATAGAGAATTGTTGTGGTCATGATTATCTATGGATGCTTTTCATGTGCTCATGGAGATTTAATGCTCTTATTATGGATTATTCTTTTTGGTATTTTTCCAGTCGCTTGTATAGGACTGTGGTGATTTTGAGATTTATGATTCCATGAGCTTAGGGTAGGTTATCTACTTGTAGTGTCGTAAAGTGGCTTGCAATGGGGGTCGGGGCCCTAAGTGGATGCCAGGGTAACTCATTGTAAGTTGTTTTAATAAGTGAAAACATTTACACTAAATGGGGATTAAATGAACCTAATAAGATAATTGTTTGTTCTCGCCCATGCCTCAAGTGCTAGTATAGACTAGGATGGGAGTAGAGAGAACATTTGGTTGTGACCTTGCATTTCGTAGTATGCCCCGTCTGTATGAGAGGATACTAGTGGCCGCACAGGGATCACTAGGGGGTCGGGATCTATTGAGAGACTGCCAGGGTAACTCTAGCGTGATCTGTACGATGACACTTTCTCATTTGCATTGTAGGTTTCCTACATGTCTTTGTGTGCCTCTGGGATTAGATGTCGTCTTGTGATTGGAACCTTTGAGTTAGTCTACTTTTAGGATTCTTGAACTTAGAGAGTATTTGTGTTATGTGATTTGATATCCTATTTGGGACTTGAGACTATCTCCTCAGCGTGGTGGGAGTGGGCCATTTAGGTTCCACGCGATCGGGCGGTAGTGCTTTTTTCACTCTTAACCATTTGAAATCCGTCTGAGACATCGTGGCTAATGCATTCTTTGTTGGCATCTATCTTCATGGATTATGATGGTGGACATGTATCCTCACATTGATTATTTGCATATGTTAGATGATGTTATCTTATGCTTTACTTTGCATGTTAGATTACTTTCTGCATATGATGTAGTATGATTTAGGAGTGACATTCCTACTATGTTAATACCGATGATCTCTTCGGTGATTTGGAATGTTATGCACAGAGGGATGGCTAGGATCCATGATGGTCTAATGATGCTATTTATGGTTGGGAGGAACCGTGCACTTAGTTAATTATGTTGTGATAAATGGTTATTTTTTAAGATGGATGTTATATCTTTATGATGATGATGTATCATGTATAATTTGTGGTTTCAATTATGTTATTGCATCATGGATTGGAGTTAGTATGATGATGTACTTAATTTACACGGATGTATATTCTTTTAAGCCTTTCATACCCTATGGCATGTAAAGTGGATGATTGAGCATTCAGAAATGTAATTTATGAACATTGGACTTATCATTATTATTTTATGTGGATGTAGTATTAGATGGAATCATTAATAGTTAGTCTAGATGTAACTCAACGTTAAGGGATCCTTAAGGAATGTAACTTGTTATGAATGTTTTTAGTTGTATGTATGTTATTGTTTCCGCTGCTATGTGTTGGATATGAATGGTTTATCTTTCATGATTTTTTTTAAAAAAAATTGTTTGGAAAACTTAGTAAAATTTAGGTTAATTCTTTTGGTTCCCTTGGCGGGGCGTTACACCACTTCCTACTTGGGTGGATGGGAATTGTGGCAGACAAGAACAAATTATAGCTGATGAACTATCTCAATGCCTACAATGCTTACAATGAACTAGGGGTTACCTTCGATGATTTGGATGCCCTCAACTTCATTATGCCCAACACAAAGAAGTCTAGCAGGGAAAAGTTTGACTTTGAAGTTTGACTTTGAATTTCCCCCAAATCTTTAAGCGAAAGACCCCAATAAAGTCGCTAAAGTCATTATAATGTATCAAAGATAGGGGGTAATGTCAATTTATACATATTGTGGATAGGGAAGGGTAGGTTGTTTAATTTGTCATAGGCACTAGTTAGCAACTATAGTTATGTATTTAGTGTTCTCAGGACTGTAAGTAGTATAATTTGTTATGTAAGTTATAGATAGTTTTTGGTATATGTATATGTCCCTACTATTTAAGGAGATTTTACAGCTCCTTCATTTTGTAACAGCCATCAAAAATTTTATTAATAATATAATGATACTATGTGGCTTTAGATACTTCTCTTATGTTTGTTGGTTTTATATCTATTTTTATTAAGAATTTGCTTGAATTCTAGTTTATGGAATGCCTCCATGAAATGGTGTATGACTTCAATGGTTTATATCTATTTTTATCTAGTTTAGTGAGATTTGACTAGTTTCATTCTATTTGATGGTGAATTTATAGATTAGGTTTTCTTACGCTTCTCTATTTTGGTTTAAATCAAGCTTAAGGTAGAACTAGATTGGAGAATTCCTAGTTCCTTGGCATTTTCTATTCATGTTTAAATGTGGAGGAGAGGAGCAGACAGTTGTTTATTAGAAAGGGTGTCCTTATCCCGGTCAAGGTTTAAATTTTTGAATGGCATAAAGTAGGATTTGATAGCATTGGCTCTGTATTTAGGGCTTCTCCCACTCTATAATGATACATGTGTTCATTTATTGGTTCTCTTCGATTTAGCTTTTCTTCCAACACAATCAGTGTAAGATGGATATCTATGTAGAACCATCATTGTAATTGAAGGTTAGCACCAAAGGTGGATAGTCACTTCAATTAGTTTATATGTTATCATGATGATCAGTTTGGTTTAGAAGATTAGGTCTTTATTAAAGATATGTGTTGGGCTTCTAATGTAGTAGGAAGGTGTTCTATTGAATGTTGGACATATCTTCCATTTTATAAAAAAATAATTTGTTAATTTTATTTTTCCTTCTATGGTCATGATTGTTCTAATGTTTGAAGGATAGGATGATTATGTTTCTAGATTCTTCCTAACATCTCATAAAGGATTCATACCTTCTTAATTAGATCTCAAAGGTTTCTAATACTTTGTTAGTTTATTAATGATTTAATGGAGTGATAAGACAGGGGCATTCTGTTCAGATTTCAAACTGAAGAAAAACTCAAATACATCGTCAAGAGGTGAACAAGAATTTTAAGAATTATAATTTTCATGATGTTTATCATCAGTTGGTTTTGTATAAATCGTAAACTAGATATTTGAACTGGGGTATGCCCCTTTTAATTTGTAATAATAAAGGATTACGGTCTTGAGCAAGACTAGAGGTTTTCTTTCCCCATTCTTTCCTACCAGTGCCTATTTGAATGGTGGAATGCTATTGTAACCTTTTTCATTATAATTAATTAATATGGCCTTGGTCATTTACCGATCAAAAAAAAAATGCAGCTAGAGTGATGTTGAATGTTTGCGAGGTGTCTAAAAGACCAACACATATAAGAGACCAAAGCTAACATAGTTATGGCCCCTAGATAAAGACAAAGACCAATTCCAAACCAAGGAAATAAGGACAAGGAATGATGGAGAAAGGCTAAGTGTCAAGGACACATGCTAAGAAAAGGGGTACAATGAAATGTCCCTTTTCTGATTTTATATGATATTTCCAACCTTTAATCAGATCTTTAAGATCAAACAACTAATATCACAAAGATCCTCCAAATTTCTCAAGAAACCCCAAATCGGGTATGCCAGAAATGGTGCCAAAAGCTTCACAGCTTCACCTATTATTAATAAATCTGAAAATGGACATTTTTACAGAAATTTCAGCAGCATAACAGCCTACAAAATGATATTTTCATATCTATATAGCCTTTACACAACAGCTCACAAATGTAGGACAAAAACTATGCTCATAGGGCTCCCGAAATTAACACAAAAATGCCCGAAAACACCACAAAAACACTAATAAACTATCTTAGAAGTTTAATCATGTCCCAATACATATATTCAGCTCTATTTTAATAGCTTAAAGTATGAAATACAGCAGCAACCAAAACTGATATGAAATGCTCAACTGAAAACACCAAACTCATGCAAAAAACACACCCAAAAATCCACAAATCTACACTGTTCAGCACAAAGGCAAACTCTGTATGAGCATGCACATGGAATGGCTTCAAACTCCCATCCTTAACCTTCCTGGAAACCTGCAAACTCCCGTTCTTGGGTCTCCCTGGAAACCTGCAAACTCCCGTTCTTGGGTCTCCTTCTCCACAGGTTTGGCAGCCTCTGAAGAATAACAAAGAAATCCGCAAAATCAAGTTCTGGAATGAGCCCAAAATGCCTCCAAAACCCATTAAAAGAGGGCATAACTGTAACTCATGTCCAAGAGAGGTTAATGAAACATATTTTAATAATAATTTTCATTTATTAGTCCAACGGTTTCCAAAGATTAACCCCCTTTTTTTGAAACTTCACTTTCTTGGGCCTGCCTGCCTTAGCAAAGATTATTATTTTTTAATTATTTGAAAAGGGGACATGACAAGTCCTCCCCTCCCAAAAATTGCTTGTCCTCAAGAAATGGCTGAACAATAAACCAATCAATCCACCTGGATCCCAAATGTAGTCATGAACTATACTACTACCAATTAACACAGGCTCCTGCAATATCCTCTTCAATATGACCAAGAGGAACCCATAATCAAACTGACAATTATAGCTCAACCAAACTCCAACATCACAACTTCCACAGTTAGAAACCCATGAGACACAAACTCTTAGAACATCAAAATCCAAGTAAAGTGGACTACCAACACAATAAATACCATCAATGCATTCCACTGGCCTATACGGAATGTACAATCCAACTCTACAACAATGATGAATGCTCCCAAATGAAACTGTACCAAGTATGGAGAATCCACACACTATACAAGGCCTGCAGTCAACACAACTCTGTAGATCACCAACCACTATCTCATAACCATAACTACCATGCACCCCTGATGGTGAAAAGCCATCACAAGATAAATAGCAAGAATTGGAACCCAAACCAAATTTTCCTGCCATCAACTCCTCAACACAAGGATCAAATGCTAACTGATGTACATACCTTGCAATATAAAGTTGATAAAAAAAACCAACCTCAATCAATAGCTCACCATGAACAAGTGATACAACCCACTATGACTGATCACCAGCTAAGTCAGGAGATGTCATAGCCAAAGGAGTAGAATCAATAACAACACCCACTGAAGCATCACTCTGAAACTCCTGCTCTAAGTCATGTATTATCAAGCTGTCAACTGTAGAACCTATCACCGTGTCATGCCCATCACAACTCTCATCCTGAGATGTCAAACTATCCCATAACTGATGACAAGCACTAGGAACCAAAGTACATCTTTGTATCATCATCTCATCAACATGGTCATCAAAGGTAAATGGATGAGCATACCTCATAGTGTAATGCTGATAGAATGCACCAATCTCAGTTAGTGGCTGAGACTGTAATCCAGATGAAACTAACTGCAATTGATCATTAACCATGTTGGAACTGACTACTACCTCGAAGATATCACCAAGGGAGTAGTATTACTAGCAGGAACCATGCCAATTGCCAACTCACCAACATCACACATGATCTTTGATACATCTCTAGTCTTCATGCCATCAGTACTAGAGGCCACCACCATGTCAGACATACAACAATCTGCTACAACACCCAACTCAATTGAACCTGAATCTAGTGGGAATGAACCTAATATGCCAATGTTAGTATCAAAGATGTATGCATCCCCATCTCCACTGTCTCTGACAATCTTGGCCATGGACATCCTCGGATCACCAAACACCACAGCTTGTGATTGTATAGAATCAGGTAAAGACTGTAGTCACTCTAACTCCATGGTCACCTTAGCCAAATGAAACTGTGACTCCTTGAAAGCCAACTGTGTACTCTCAAGAATCTCAGAAGTCACCTCAAGTTGTTCAGTAAGCTCACTCACCTCATCTTCCTTGGCCAACAATGCATCATATGCTATACTGCCCCACTCCATAAGATAATCTCTGTCAGCTACCAACTGCATATAATTTTGTCTCAAAATTCGAATAGCCTCCCATAAAGAGTGGAACTCTGTCAAGGAAAGATAACTGCCTCCCTGCTCATCACTAGTAGGAGAACACCATCCATAAACTGCTAATAATTGACGAGCAACATCAAAATGCTGGGAAGTGATAGCAATGTCTCGGTCACTAACTCTCAACTGATTAGACACATGATGGCACTGGCTTGATTGTCTCCTACAAACCTCCTCTGATGCACTGTCTAAAGGAGTATCCTCAAAGTTACTAATCTCTAGAGTATTACCATCCATATCCTGTGAATCAAATCTAAAGCTCATATCAACATACGGAGTATCAAAAACATTAGCATTGCTGTCCAACTCCTCTATACCCAAGGAAACTAAGTCTTCAAAACTGCCCATTGCATCCTCCTGGATGTCATCAATGCCAATATGATCCTGGGACTCATCTATACACACTGCCAAATATGAAATATCATCAACACATTCCAGCAAGTATGGTCGACTAGATATATGAACAAAGCCCAACATTGGTGTATAAAAACTAATACCAACATCAGACAAGATACTGGCACAAGAAAAGACAACACTGTGTAATCTGCTAATCAAATCCATGATAGCACCCAAACAAACACTGCTACCAAAAAGTGTTAAAGATCTCCAGTCAACTAAATCCCAAATGCCAATATAACAATCTCGAGTCCATATCTGTAAACTAGAATCAACTGGTAACTCAAGAAAACTCCTCACCTGAGTAATATGACCAATACCAACTAACTCCACATACCTATCATGATGAGATAATGAAGTCACAATACTATCTTTGTTCACCTTCAGCTGGCTGGACAAATCATGTGAAGTACTACCAGCCTAAACCTCATGTGATGAAGCATCTAACTGTGTCTGGTACTCTTTCTCAGCAAAGTCATGAATGCTCAATGTCTGCTCATCTCTACTAGGTATCTCACCATCCTGCACAACAACATCCTCATAATCATCATCTGAACCCACTACACTGTAGTCACTGCCTGTTGTAACTATACCATCTTGAATACCTGTGGCATCACCCTTTGATGACCTGTAAACAATTGTCTCAATTTGAGTATCAAGTTGATCGTTACTATCAATCTATGTAATATCCTTTCCCACAACCTCTTGTGGCAGAGTAGAATCTGAGACCTCTACCTGGCTATCAGCTAGTTTCTCAAACTCCTCATGTAAGTTCTTGGGAATTGTGTCATCTGTCCTGTGAGAAAATATGCCAAATAGAAATCCAGTCAACTTATCCACCTTAGCTGGGTCGGACAACATGTCATTCATTATACGGTGGTGCTCAACCAACTGTTTAGACGTGTCATGGCTCATTTTCATAAGTTTATCTCGAATGTCTAAATAACCATCCTTTCTACTGTTTTGACTCTGGCTATCAATTGTCCAAGATCGTTTCCTCTGAGACTCTGTACTATACCTGTCCATTCTGGACAAAGTAGAGTGTAACCCCAATAGGATATAACTTCTTCAAACACCAAGAACTAACATGCAAATTATTAGAAGTAGCATGCAACCATAGATTTTGACATGCAACTGATTAGAAGCAACATGCAACCACCAAATTATGACATGCAAGATCTGGGTAGTTGTCAAAACTGACATGCAAGATCTGGGTAGTTGTCAAAACTGACATGCAAACTTCTACAACCACCAAATTCACCAAGAACTAACATGAAAATGATTAGAAGTAGCATGAAACCATATATTTTTACATGCAACTGATTAGAAGCAACATGCAACCACCAATTTATGACATGCAAGATCTGGGTAGTTGTCAAAACTGACATGCAAGATCTGGGTACTTGTCAAAACTGAAATGCAAACTTCTACAACCACCAAATTCACCAAGAACTAATCATGCAAATGATTAGAAGTAGCATGCAACCATAAATTTTTACATGCAACTGATGATAAGCAACATGCAACCATAAATTATGACATGCAAGATTTGGGTAGTTCTAAAAATTGAAATGCAAGATCTGGGTAGTTGTCAAAACTGACCTGCAACTTCTACAAACCCTCAGGCTGGCAAGATCATGGCTCTAATACCACTGAAATGTCCCTTTTTTGATTTTATATGATATTTCCAACCTTTAATCAGATCTTTAAGATCAAACAACTAATATCACAAAGATCCTCCAAATTTCTCAAGAAACCCCAAATCGGGTATGCCAGAAATGGTGCCAAAAGCTTCACAGCTTCACCTATTATTAATAAATCTGAAAATGGACATTTTTATAGAAATTTCAGCAGCATAACAGCCTACAAAATGATATTTCTAGATCTATATAGCCTTTACACAACAGCTCACAAATGTAGGACAAAAACTATGCTCATAGGGCTCCCGAAATTAACACAAAAATGCCCGGAAACTCCACAAAAACACTAATAAACTATCTTAGAAGTTTAATCACGTCCCAATACATATATTCATCTCTATTTTAATATATTAAAGTCTGAAATACAGCAGCAACCAAAACTGATATGAAATGCTCAACTGAAAACACCAAACTCATGCAAAAAACACACCCAAAAACCCACAAATCTACACTGTTCAGCACAAAGGCAAACTCTGTATGAGCATGCACATGGAATGGCTTCAAAATCCCGTCCTTATCCTTCCTGGAAACCTGCAAACTCCCATTCTTAGGTCTCCCTGGAAACCTACAAACTCCCGTTCTTGGGTCTCCTTCTCCACAGGTTTGGCAGCCTCTGAAGAATAACAAAGAAATCCGCAAAATCAAGTTCTGGAATGAGCCCAAAATGCCTCCAAAACCCCTTCAAAGAGGGCATAACTGTAACTCACGTCCAAGAGAGGTTAATGAAACATATTTTAATAATAATTTTCATTTATTAGTCCAACGGTTTCCAAAGATTAACCCCCTTTTTTTGAAACTTCACTTTCTTGGGCCTGCTTGCCTTAGCAAAGATTATTATTTTTTAATTATTTGAAAAGGGGACATGACATACAAAGGCCTCAATTAGTGCATGTTTCCAAGTTTTCACCACTTGAATTTTATTGCAATTTTTTCATTTTTTGAAAACAAAAAATTTGAATTTTTTTTTGTATTTTTGGAATATATAATTTTTTTGGAGATACATCAAAGTGCCTATTGCTAGGTTTTCGCTAAGATGATCATTTTTTAGGACATTTTTTGATTTTTAGAATTTTTGACAATATATCATTTTTTTTGGATTTTTGAAATATATCATTTTTTTGAATTTTTTGAAATTTATCACTTTTTTGGATTTTTTTAAATATATTTTTATTTTTATTTATTCAGGATCAATAAATATATACAAAGGATGCCACCAAATAGAATGGACATCAAACTCCCAAGCAAGATCACATCGTGTAGTCCCAATGTCTAGCAAGGTGGAGGACAAGAGGGATTATCAAGCTGGTGGAAGAGATAGAAGACAAGAGAATGAAGGAGAATGAAAGGAAGAAATCCTCAAGGGAAAACTCCTCAAGAGTACCCAAGCTAGGGAAAAGTTGTAATGTAAAGCACATCTAGACAAGCAATGAAAGGACAACATAGGATAAGTCATGAAAGCATAATGCAAAACTAGGAAAGGATGTAGTCCAAAGGAGTAGAAATGTCAAGAGACTTCATAGCATCATGTTTTACTCTTTTTTTATTAGATCAAGACCAAATGGGAAAAGGATAGCAAAAGACTAGAATGAATGGAGGAAAATAGATATGAAAGATAAACATGAAAGGAATGAAAGCAAGATCATTTTAAGATAGCTCACAAGATAGCCAAATGTTTGTTTATAGGTCAAAATTGTCAAGATCAAAGAGAGATGATAGAATGGATGAAATATGTAGAAGAACTACGCATGATGCCTAATTGTTAGGTTTTCATCAAGGTACTTATCCCAGGCACCACAAGGGAGTGATTTTCACCATAGGAAATAATTTATTTCTCTTTAATTTTGCTATCAAGGTGCCCTGTTTCTAGGTTTTCACCAAGGCACACTTTCAATTTTTTCAATTTTTTTCTTTCTTTTTTTTTGAATTTTTTTTGGAAGAAGGCAAGATTTTTAGTTAATGCTACTTGAAAGGATAAACCATGATATTCCAAGGATTCAAAATTATATGCTCAAAGATGTTGATAGGGAAAGGAAGATGGAAAGGAAGGCAAGATCATCATCAACACACACCTTGAAGGATGGTGAGAGGATAGAGGAAATGTAAATGAAGGAATATGTGAAGGAATATGGTGAATGGATAGAAGAGGTTGTAGTTTAGGCACATTGAATGGAAAAATACTTTTGGAAGAAGATGAAGTGGAAGTCTTTGGAAGCTTGAATGTCAACTTCACTTGTTGCTCAAAATTAGACTCTTTCAAGAGAGACTTTGGAATCCATATAGTCATAGGCTTTTTATTTATTTTTGATTATTTAGAGAGAATATCTTCAATGATGGATTTTGGAACCCATACTTTTCTTGTATTTCTCTTCTTAGATATCTCTTTTGACTTTATGCCCTTGTGTCAATTAGAGGAGACATGGTGATCTTCTTTTTTAGATGGATTCTTGTACTTCTTCTTTTTCTTCTATTGAACAATCAAGTTACTTCCAAAAGACTTGGGACTTGTGGAAGAAGGAAGATATGACAGGTTTAGATGTGGGTGGATGAAAAGGATTCAAGGATATGCATCTACATTGATCATGAGGGAACATAGGAGATGGAGGGATGTAAGGACACAAGATGGATGACAAATTAGGAGAGTTAGGAAGGGAAAATGAAGGGACATAAGGACCTAAGATGGAAGGAAGACATGAATCTCTTGTTTTATGGTGTACATGCATGGGCACCAACTAGGTCAAACTGAGGGCCTCCATTACAAACCCTTGCATTCCATGAATAGAGAGCTATGAGTTTCCATTTGAGATCTCATTCTTGAGAAATATTGGATATAATGACTCACAAAAGTGTGTTTTTTTGCACATATCTCTAAGTGGTGAGCTTTTTCCTCTTACTTATCTTTTTAGGGATTTATCCTACATGGCTCTTGTGAGAAACCTCCCACCTCCATAGTTTCTTTTATAAGGAGCCCTCTCCTTATCATTTAGATAGATGTTTGTTGCTATAGTATTGTTATGTTGTAGGTTTG
Source organism: Cupressus sempervirens (assembly GCA_028749045.1). Lineage (NCBI taxonomy): Eukaryota > Viridiplantae > Streptophyta > Pinopsida > Cupressales > Cupressaceae > Cupressus > Cupressus sempervirens. The sequence goes on from CM053789.1 coordinate 873,165,183, forward strand.
GAGAGTAATTTTGGAGGAGTTTGAGACTTAGAGTTTGGACATTCGAGCTTCATTGCAACTTCTCTCTTCTTGTCTTCTTCTCTCATGCATCCATGGCTTCCATCATTATGTTTCATCCTTGCATTTTCATATTAGCTTAGAGTCATATTTACTTTCATAGATTAATCTTGCATTGTTATTTCTTTTCATAAATTAGATTTCCTTTCTTGGATTGCTTTGCATTGTCATCATTTAGATTAACTTGCATATTCATTTGCATGCATATTTTGATCTTTGAATCTCTCATTTTATGGTGTACTTGCATGGGCACAAACTAGGTCAAACTAAGGGCCTCCATTATAAATCCTTGCACTCCATGAATAGAGAGATATGAGTCACCATTTGAGACCTCAATCTTGAGTGATCTTGGATATAATGACTCATAGAAGTGTGTCAACAGGTTCCAGTCACAAGGCAGAGGCAATACTATTTTTACTGGTAGATATTACAACTATAACAAAGTGGGCCATATTGTGGGAAGATGTCCTGAGAAGGCTTCCTCATAATCCATGGGAGAGAGAAGAACACAATTAGTGCAAGAAGTTGAACTCAAAGTGTCACATCACCTATTTCCAAAGTAGGACCAGTGTTGGATGGAGAAAATTTGATGTTGAGAAGGACCTTGCTGAAAGTACCTAATGTGGTAGAGCCACCTTAGAGGAAAAGCCTATTTAAAACAACTTGCAGGTCTCATGGAAAGATTTGTGGAGTAATAGTGGACTCTAGCTCCACTGAGAACACAGTGTCTATAGAGATGGTAGATAAGTTGAACCTCAAGAGAATACCCCACACTAGTCCCTACAAGGTGTCTTGGTTGAACAAGAGCAAACAAATACTAGTGGATGAGCAGACATTTGTGGAATTTGAGATAGGGGAAAACAAGGACAAGGTGTTATGTGACATAATGCATGTGGATGCTTGCCACCTCTTGTTAGGGAATCCATGGCAATATGATGTGAAAGCTATACATGATGGGAAGTAGAATAGTTATGTGATTACCAAGCAAGGCAAGAAATTTTAGATGGACCCTTTGATTAAGCTTAAGGAGGAGAAATATGTGGGAGAAAGTGTGATGTTATTGAGTGGGAAGGAGTTCCTAAAGGCTATGAAGAAGGAGAAAGGAATATGTTGTGCAATAGTGGTAAGTCCTAGAGAAGAGACTAAAGAGAAACTTCAAGTGCCTCAAGAAGTGCAACAGTTGTTGGAAAGATACCATGAAGTAGTGGACAATGGGCTACCTAATGCATTTACATCTATGAGGGAAGTAATACATCAAATAGATCTGATACCATGGGCAAACCTACCTAACAAGGTAGCCTACAAGATGACACCAAGTCAAAATGTTGAAATTGCAAAATCAATACAAGATTTGTTGGAAAAAGGCCTAATAAGGAAGATCTTGAGCCCTTGTGTCATACCCAATATCCTTGCACCTAATAAAGATGGAAAATGGAGGATGTGTACTAACTCCAAGGCAATCAACAAGATCACCATCAGATATAGGTTCCCTATGCCAAGAATTGAGGATTTTTTAGACAACTTGGGAGGCTCTTGCTACTTCTCCAAGGTAGATTTGAAGTCAAGGTACCATCAAATTAGAGTGAGGCCTAGTGATGAATGGAAGATAGCCTTCAAGACAAATGAAGGGTTGTATGAGTCGCTAGTAATGCTTTTTGGCTTGACAAATGTCCCAAGCACCTTCATGAGACTAATGAATGAGGTGCTAGTAGATTTCATAGGTAAGTTAGTTATTATGTATTTGGATGACATTCTAATCTTTATTAGGTCCAAAGAGGAGCATATGAAGCACTTTGAGATGGTCTCGAGGAGGTTACATCAGGAGAAGCTAATGATCAATCAAGAAAAGTGTGAGTTTATAAAAACTGAATTGGTATACCTTGGGTTTGTTATTTCCAGTGGATGTATTAAAATGGATCTTGATAAAGATAAGTCCATATAAGAGTGGCCAACACCTAAATGCATAGGATATGTTAGGATTTTTCATGGTTTGGTATCTTACTATAGGAAATTTGTGAGAGGATTCAGTCATGTATGTGCACCTATCCTCATCACCATTAAAGGAGGCATCAAGAATTCAAAAGGGTAGAGGAAACAGAGAAAGGGTTTGAGCTTTTGAAAAGAAGGATTGCAGCCCTATCCACCCTAAGGTTTGCAGACTTCAATCAACTCTTTGTGGTACAGTGTGATGCTAGTAAGCTAGTTGTTGGAGTAGTGTTAAGCCAAGAATAACACACTGTAGCACTTTTCTCTAAAAAATTTAATGAGGCAAAATAGAGGTACTCTACCTACGACCTTGAATTATGTGCAATGGTTCAAGATTTGAAGAAGTAGAGGCACTACCTCCTTCCAAAATATTTTGTGGTTTATACTGACAACCATGCCCTTAGCTTCTTGAATGGGTAGGAGAAACTCAATCAAAGACACCTCAAGTGGGTGGAGTATTTGCAGGTATTCACCTTTGTGATCAAGCACAAGAAAGGTGTGATAAACAAGGTTGTTGATGCTCTCAACAGGAGAGTCTTAACCATCCAAGAGATCTAATTGTAGAGTGTGGGAATGGATGATCTAAGAGACCTCTACAAGGAGGATAAGGACTTCAAAGAAGCCTATGAGGTATATGACAAATTCAAGCAAGGTTTTAAGTTAGACTTTACTGATTACATGTTGTGGGAGGGCTTTCTATTCAAAGAGCACCTATTGTGCATTCCCCAATGTTCCATGAGGGAGAACATCATCAAAGAAAAACATCAAGGTAGTTTAGGAGGACATTTTGGGGTAGACAAGACACTTGAACAATTTTCTAGGTACTATCACTGGCCTAGATTGTAGACTAGTGTAAGAAATTTTGTGGAGCAATGCCATGTATGTCAAAGGGCTAAAGGACATAGTAGTAATGTAGGATTATACCAACCACTTACCATACCACAAAAGCCATGGGAGTGTCTGAGTATGGATTTTCTTTTAGGACTTCCTAAGACACCTAGAGGGCATGATAGTGTATTTGTGGTTGTAGATCATTTCAGCAAGATGGCACACTTCATTCCATGTAAGAAAGCAAATGATGCTTCACGTATAGTAGGTCTATTCTTTAGAGATATAGTGATAATCTATGGTTTTCCACTCAACATAGCGAGTGCTATGGATAGTAAATTCATAGGGCTTTTTTGGAGGACCCTTTGGAAGATGTTAGTCACTAATCTATCATTTTCTTCAACCTATCATCCTTAATTTGATGGGAAAAGAGAGGTGGTGAACAAGTCTTTAGGAAATTTATTAACGTGCTTGAAAAAATAGCATGATCAATAATGGAATCATATCATAGGGAAAGCAGAGTATGCTTGTAAAGACTCTATTAATAGGAGCACTGGAAAGAACCCTTTTTAAATTATGTGTGGGATTCACCATAGGGTAATTTTGGAATTAAGGGATCTCATTCTACATGACAAGAGGCGTGTGCAAGGAGAGTTATTTACAAAATAGATGAAAGAGTTGATGACCAAGTTAGGAAGACATTGCAAAACCAAGTAGAAAAGTACAAGAATAGGGCAGACAAAACAAGGAGAGACTTGCAATTCAAAGTGGGGGATTTAGGAATTTCTTATCTCATGAAAGAGAGACTACCAAAGGGACATCCAACCAAGTTGTTGATGAAGAAGATAGGACCCCTAAAAATACTACACAAGTTTGGAAACAATGCCTATCAAGTTGAACTCCCTTGTAACTTAGGGATATCACCTATTTTCAATGTGTGACCTATTTCCTTACAAAGTTACTTTTGTTAATACTAATCAACACACTCTTATAGACTTAGAAGGGGTTGATTGAGTTCAAGACTTGCCAACTCCCCAACCTTTACAACTAGACAACATTGTGGATTCTAAGGTGATCAAGAAAACTAGTAAGTGCACCTACAAGACCTATCTATTGAAATGGAAGGGACTACCTGATGTTGAGGCTACCTGGATGACTAAAACTGATATTCTAAAGAATGGGGTCACCCTTGAACATCTCCTAACTCAAGGGACTTGAGTTCTTTGTCCCAGGGGAGTATGGTGCAAGGCACCTCCCAAATGTTTGGTTCTTTATGTGATTAGAGGTTAGTTAGTTATGTGTGTGTGTTTAATAATTTCCAAGAGTCCTTGGAGTGCAACTAATCCAAATGTAAGATCCAAGTTGCTCACTATGTCATAGGTTGCTAAAAAGTTACTCATTGAGCCAAAAGTTTCTTGATAGGTCAAATATGATTAGGGATGGGTAATTAAGGCCTTTGATTGCCTAAATAGGTCTTTCTTATCTTATTTAGGGTCCTATAATGATCCTAGGTGGACCCATTTGGCCAAACAGTCCTAAGGAGCAAAATTGCTCAAAAGTTACTCAAGCAACTTTTGCAATTTTTTGCAAGAAATTGCAAATGGTTGTTTTGGAGGTTGTAACTACCCATGCTTGGCTATATGAGCATGAAAGATCATATTTTGAAGGTTGGAAGGTTTACCATCAGATTATGCATGTGTGGGACTATTGTACGGATAGTTTTCTAAGTTTTTTCATTACTTAATGGTGTAGTACGACTGTGTATGGATTGGCACAGGAGATCAAGTTTATGATTTTTGTAGTTTAGTCTTTCCTAGTTCTTTTTTATATTCATACTTGTGTTGAAGTTATCATTTTTTTGAGTTACAACATTTTCTTACTGAGTGGCATGAGAACTACCTTTACAAGGTTGTTTGTGCAAAAATAGTTCTAACCTAATCACCCATAGTGGAAAATGCATGAAACCTAGTGGGGTGATAGATTAGATAGTGTACATAGTATTTTGGTTTTTTTTTAAAATTTTATGATGGGTTTCCAATCCATGGAGTGATGCCCTAGGCTGACTATTAGGAGTATGTGAGCCTGGTTAGGTTGTGGAAATTGATACAGAGCACATCCTTGATCAAGTCGTGTCTAAAAAATGGTGTTCCTTGAAGCCCTATTAAGGTACCTTAAGTTTATGATTGTAATGGAAGGTTTGTGTGAGGTTTGAGGAGTTCTAGAGGCTTCTTAGTGCTAACTAGTCTTGAGACCTACTGAATAGGCTAAAAACTAGGGCTTAAGATTGAACAAGGTTATGGGTTTTGTGAAGCTCTAAAAATTTGGAATCTTGGAGTACCAGGGGATAGATTTCAGATTCATAATGTTTTTCATAGGGTTTTTTTGAGGAATTTTTGTTATTGGTGCAAAATAGGGTTACAAGACCTAGAAGCTAATAGGTCTAATTAGCCCTATGTGAAGGAAGTGAGTTTTATTTAGGTTTTGGTGTGACCAGAAGTATTGAATAAGGTCAAGAACACTATGGAGGGTGTATAAAACCTCAATAGACTCTAAGGGAGTGAAGGAATGAGATCCTAAGAAAGGGTTAGGGAGAGAAGGGAGAGAAGGGCTAGTAGGACTAGTGTCTAAAGTGGGAGATTAAGTCTACACCATACCAACTACACCTAGGAGGCAAGTTGGGGGAAGAGGCTTGGAGGCTTGGATTTCTATAAAGGACAAGAAACAAGAATCATTGGACGATTCAAGATTAGAACTATAATTAGGTATTTATTTAGTGGAATCCTAGACCCTCTGCATCACTTCTTCTCAAATCCTCTTGATCAATCGTCTTGATATGGCACTCTACTCATATAGAAATTGTCTTACCAATAAGGTTTGACATCAATGACAACATAAAAATTATTTCATTTGTAGTTTCCAAAAATGACCCTCTTTGGCATTGATGGCAAAACCTCTAGTTACCATGTAATCCAAAACATGTAACTGCTTTGAGCATCTCCCTCTATGTTTAGTATTAGACCATCATTAATATCCTTAGTTTCATTTTTATTCTCATATCAATGTCCAACAATCTCTCTTTTTCAATTTTATTTTGATTCTCATCCATGCATCTCTAATATACAACATATAAACTACCTCTATCATATTAGATCATGAAATCAATCAGCTTCCTTTGTATTGCTAGCAACACCTTGCATATATTCTCACTCTTTGCAACATCTTTTACTGAATAACTCCCTCTTAATAAATATATGTTCTCTCCATATGGTAATTGTATATTATCTCCCTCTTTAACAATAATGGCAAAGACACTTCATCTTTCTCATACATCTTTAACATGTAGATATCTTCATGTCAGTACTTCAAAATCATATTAACCCTTTTCATATGTTCTTATGACTGATGCAAAAAAAATTTCTTCTTACTTCACTACTTTAGGTAGCTCCTAAAGTATGACTTTTTGCATCAACTTGTAAGATATTCTAATCAATATACTTGATGCAAAGCTCCACCTTAGCTTAAGTAGCCTTAGCTTAGGGAATCACCCCTAATTTACCTCTTAGATACTCATGTGCATCCTTAGATAAAGACTTAGTGAAAATATCATTTATTTGCTCCTTGGTGTTCACATGTTCCAATTTCACTTATTTATCTTGAACTATCTCTCTCAAGTAATGATACTTGATAGCAATATTCTTTTTCTTTGTGTTTGTTATAGGGTTCTTTGATATATTTATAGCATTTGTGTTGTCACAATAGATAACAATAGGATCATTGATCTATTCATTTATCCCTTTCAATAATTTATTAATCCACACAATGTTGGAACAATTCACTATCGTTGCCACATATTCAGCTTCGACTATTGATTGTGAAATCCAGTTCTACTTGTTGCTTATCCATGAGACTAATCTCTTTCCTAGAAATAAATCTCCACCACTTGTATTCTTTTTCTCATCAAAAAATTTTTCCCAATCAACATCTGTGTATACTTTCACTTCAAACTTTTTATTCTTCTTGTAGTATAGGCCATAGTCCTATGTTCCTTTCAGATATCTCTATATCCTTTTCACTGCCATCATATGATTCTCCTTAGGATTTGTAGAAAATCTTGCAAAAATTCCAACTACCATTGCAATATCAAGTCTACTATGAACAACATATTGTAGTTTACTAATCTTTGATCTATACAAAGTTTGGTTCACCTCAGTAGAATCATCATTCTTAGATAGCTTATGTCCAATAACAATAGGTGTGCTTAGTGGTCTTGAGTCCTCCATCCCAAAAGTTTTTATTATCTATTTGATGTATTTTAATTGAGTAATGTAGATACCTTGATTCATTTGATATACTTGTAAACCAACAAAGAATTTGATCTCACCAAACATATACATTGCAAATTCCTTCTACATCTCATCTATAAATGATGTGTATAATGCATCTTGTCTTCCAAATATGATATCATCAACAAATATTTCAGCTAATAGTATCCCTTTTCCACCTTTATTATTTAAGTATAGATTATTTTTATCATTATTTCTTGCAAATTAATCTTTACCAAATAATTGTGCAACTTTTCATTCCATGCTCTAGGAGCTTGTTTCACTCCATATAGTGCTTTGTGTAGTTTACATACCATGTTCTTCTTGTTGGGATCAACAAATCCTTTTGGTTGTTCAATGTAAACTTCTTCTTCCAATATTCTAGTCAAAAATGCATATTTGACATCCATTTGATATACTTTAAATCATTTATAAGTAGAATATGCAAGTAGTGTTCTAACTCCTTCCAATCTTGCAACTAGGGAAAATGTTTCCTCATAGTCAATTCCTTCTTCTTGTGCATATTTTTTGCATACCAATCTAGCTTTATTCCTTGTGACTTCTCCTATCTCATTCAATTTTTTCCTAAATAGCCACTTGGTTCCAATAACATTCTTATCCTTCGATCTAGGTATCAGTGACTAGGTTTTGTTCTTCTCTATTTGTTCAATTTCTTCATTCATTGCTTGAATCCAATCTTTATTGTCCAAAGAATCTTTTACTAATTTAGGTTTAAATTCACAAAGTAAACATGTATCACTTCTAAGCCTTTCCCTTTACATAACTCTAGAGTGTTTGCTTCCAATGATTTTTTCAAGTGCATGATGTCTTCTTACATACTTTTTTAGTGTAGGCTCTTTTCTTCTTTCTTCTTGTACAGGGTCATCTTGAAAATTGATTTCAAGTTCATTTTGTATTTATTCTTTCAGTTCTAGTTTAGTTTCAAGTTGCTTGACATTGTATTCATGGTGTTTGGCATCTTCTTCATGTATCTCAACATCATTTTGTCGACACTCGGCACCTACAATCTATTTCTCAGTAACTTTTTGTTGTGCCTCAACATTCACAGTTCATTGTTGCTCGGTAGTCTTGTTCTCACATTCAAGTAAGGTGCAAGGAACACCTTCATTGACATATATGAATGTGTTGTAGTCTTTAGGTTATGTTTTGAATTCAACTTTCTTGACTTGTACTTGGTTCAAAGTATAGATTCTTGTACTTACAGCTTCTCTCTAGTATTTTTGTGACACATTCTTCTCCATTACCAGTGTTCTAGTATAATCCATGATTCATTTGTTCCTCCTTCCAACTATTCCATTTTGGGGAGGGGTTCTAGGTGATAAAATTTTCCTTTTGATTCCTCTATCATTATAGAATATGTTGAATTCACTAGAGAGAAACTCTCCTCCTCTATCAAATCTCAAGCACTTTAGACTCTTACCTATTTCCTTTTCAACTCTAGCCAAATACCGCTTAAGCAAATGAAAAGCATCAAATTTTTCTTTTAGAAACATTGCATTCATCATTTTAGAGTAGTCATCAACAAACATAATGAAATATTTATCTCCATAGTAGCTTTGCACTCCAATAGTTCCACAAAGGACAATATGAACCAATTACAAAATATCATTAGATGTATAGGTTTTTCTCTTGAAACTAGACTTTGTCATTTTTTTCTAATTGACATTGTCTACACATACCATTATCAAGTTTCTTCAATATTTGTAATCCTCTTACTTTTTTCATCTTACTAATGCTTACCAAATTATCAAAGTTCACATGACACAACATTTTATGCCATAACCATATATCGTCATATTGTGCAAACAAGTATGTCTCATCAGATAAATCTAGATAGAACAAGTTACCTCTTGTTTGTTCTCCACTTCCAATTAGTTCACTAGTAGCATCAAATATTTTAGACTTTCTGTGATGAAATTAAACTTTATACCCTGATTTGTTCAACTATGAAACACTTAACAAATTATATTTAAGTCCTTCAACCCAATAAACATTTTCACTCTTGATCTTATCAGTTAATTGTATTGATCCTTTACCTTTCAATATGGTGTATTATTACCAAACTTAACACAAATACTTTTGTATTTTTCCATGGTTTCAAACTTGATTTTATCACCAGTCATGTGATGTGAGCAGCCACTGTCAATTATCCATCTATCACCTTTACTCACATATGAAATTAATGCATTTTTCTCATCTCCATTAGAATCTTCTTTCATAACAACATAGATAACTTCTTCATCATTACTATCAGACTCATTATTAGTTTCTTCTTTAGCAATGTAACAAGATTTCTTACCTTATATCTTTGTAGTCCTTGTTCCTCCTATTGTCTTAATAATTTCTTATGCCTTTGTACTTGATTTTCGTTCTCTCAAAATTGCCTTCTTTGTCGAGACATATTGCAACAGTATGACCAACTTTTTTACGTGAAAAAAAATTAAGGAAGTTTACCTTTACATTCTCCTTTACCCCTTGGAAGTCTTCTAGCCATCAATGCTTCAAGCTCATCAAGGTCATCATTAGAAACATCATTGTCACTATTTACACATTTTCCTTTTCCTTTCTTACTAAGAACCAATTGATATTTGAAAGAAGATTCAATAATAGTAGGAGTAAAATTATCAAAGTTTGATAATTCAAAAGCAGTAAGCCTACCAACCAAACTTTCCAAAGTCAGATTGTTACCAGGGGTACATCTCAGTTTTTGTATTACAGAGACTCTAATAGCATAAATAGAAAGTAGAGTTCCCAATACCTTGTTAATCATAGTTTCATCATCAATCTTTCCATTTGATCCTATTATAGCATTTACCAATTCTTTGACTCATCCACAGTATTAAGCAATGTTCTCATCTTCTATCATTCTCATCTCATCCAATTTTCCTCTCACAATTTCTAATTTTACTCTCAAAACATTTTTGTCTCCTCCATAGATAGTCTACAATGTATCCCACATTTTCTTAGTAGTAGTGCATTATTTTATGTCATAAAAATCTATGTGGCTTAGGGATCATGCAATCTCCAACATAGCTTGATTGTGTTCTTTCTTCTCTTTCATTTGTTGAGTTATCAGAGGTCTTGGTATCTCTACATTTGGATTTTTTGCATAGTGTATTGCACCATATCCAATTCTTATCAGATGCAACTTCATCAAATTTTTTCATGCAAGGAAGTTCTCTTTGTTCAACCTTAGCACCTCCTTTTTGTACATCTTGGTCTTTAGCTTCAAGTACCTTTAAACTTTTCTCTACAAACACCAATGCTCTGATACCAATTATTAGAATGATTTAGAATAACTGAGAGGGGGGTGAATCAATTATCCTTAGGTCCATATGTTCCAATTAAACTATTAATCACTTCAAGTACTTTAGATCTAAATATTTACTAGCACAGTCTCTATAGAAAATAATCAGTAACATAAACTTGTAGTCCACTATCCTAATAGTGACAAACTTGTAGAAACATTAACAATAAAATACTCAAATAACATCCACACAAGTATGACACTAGGATTTAATGTGGAAACCTAATTTGGGAAAAATTGCGAGTAACATGTCACAAATTTTTCACTCTTTTGAAGTGAGCTCTATTGGGAGCCAACCCTATTAAAGGTTACAAAATACGTTGTTAGATGTCATCTTGTTAAAGGATTCGATCACCCTGTTAGGAGTGGCCTTGTTAGAGGGATTAAGAAAACTCCATTAGAATGTCACCATGATTAAAGGATTTACATATGATTGTTAGGTCAACCTTGATTAAAGGATTTTAATATCAATATAATGGTTAGAAAGTAGTAGCACGTTGATCTGACAAATGCAACTCACTTTGTAAATACAGATCATAATTCAGTCCAAAATTTGACTCATTTACTGACCTCCAATAACATCTCCATCACTAATTTTCTTGGCAATCCTTCAAGCAATCACTCTTCACCTCAACACTTTATTGTTTAGCCTTCTACTCAAGTTTTCCAATCAACAACTACTCCAAGCTTGTTAAGGTCTTCGCCAAGTCTGCTAACCTTTTCTATTTTAGACCTTGTACCTCTATAAATAGGAAATTATAATATTTTTTGACTTAAACATCACCATAGATCTTAGGGTTTTGATCAGATTCAACACATACAATGAATCTGTCCACTTTTTCATTTCCTCATTTCTCTTCTAGAAACTTCCCCAAACTTCTCCTTGAATTCATGCATAGAAATTCTCAAACATGGTTTTCCTTGAATTAAATTCTCTAGATCATCCATCCTTATCTTCAACACACTTTTCATATCCCAGTTATTTAAATGTGTCAGCTGGAAATTAAGATTTCCTCATAATTTGTCAAATGTTGTCCCTCGGCCAACATTGGGTTTTGACACTTGGTCATCACTGAATTACTTGGTCGCTACTAACTATTTTATCCAACATACTTTTTGATACTCAATCAATACTGATGCTCGGTCGACCCTATATTTTGCTTGGCTTAAATTATCACTCAAACAACTCTAGCATCACTCGACACAAACTTCAAGTTTCTTAATCTTCTACTATTTTGCCTTGTCAAGCCTATACATTTGGTCTTCTATTGATCACTTCTTCTAGGATTTAGTGCAATTGTCTTCTCTACATACGTCATGATGAAACAATCTTATTATCTTGTCAAAGTCTAGCTAATCAAGTGCCTATTGTAATTCCTCATAACTCAAACTTGCCTTTAGGTCCTTTTGTTATGTCCTTCTCAAATCTTCTTCATCAATCATCTTGATATGGCACTCTACTCAGATAGCAACAGTCTTACCAATAAGGTTTGACATTGAAATGACAATATAATTGTAGTTTCCAAAAAGTAGCTTTAACATGATTTTGTAAATCTCCTAATAGAGTACTCACCTAGTTGTGATGTAAAAATCCTTTAATCAAGGTAGGACTTAGAAATATTTTAATCCTTTGACAGGGTAGACCCCTCACAGGGTAGATAATAAGAAGTGATCAAATATTGTATCCTTAGTAGGCACACTTTATTGCTGCAATAGTGAAGATTTTGTGGGTGTCATATCCGTTGCAATTTTTCCTTTACCTTGGAGGGTTTCTACGTTACCAAATCTATGTATTAATGTGTTATGTATTTATGAGTTTTCATTCATGCAATTAGAATTTAGATCTAATGATATGTTGATGTAAATGATTACATTGATATGAAGTTAATGTTCAAATCAGGGTTTATGTGAAGATATCAAATATATGTCATGTTCAAAGTGTAAAATTCACACCACCCCCCCCCCCCCCCCCCCACTTCGTATCTTACTTTCCCTATTAGATTTCCAACATCTCTTTAGTCAGGGAATGCTAGACACTATCAAGTGAAGGGTTAAGAGACAAGAAATTCATCCCGATCTACTTCCTCAACATTTTCTTGTTTTTCTTCTTCTTGTTGCACAACCTTCATCTTGCCAAGCCTTCACTTCTTGTTAATGGAATTTCTATCTTAGGCACATGACCCTTTTTCTGAGATTTCCTTTTTTGTGCCCTTGGCAACGAGATCATGGACTTTGGGAGAAGATATTTTATGGGTTCCTATTCATGGGGCTAGGAGCCTTAGTTTTTGGGGTTTCTTATGTTTTAGGTTCCTAGAATTCTTCCTTGACCATTTCCATTTTCTCCTTTCCTTTATTTTGAAAAGCCCTAGTTTTAGGGTTAGTTGATGTCTCTAGTATTAATTACCCAACCTTAGCACCCAAAGAACTAGATTCACCCTTTGGTTTCCTTGTTTTAGGGTGTACAACTGATAATAAGGGTTCCAACATCTTCTCTATGAAACCCATAGAGGTTTGATCTCTTTCCTCTAAAACCCTTCCCCCTAGGTCCTGGATTATCTAATTTAGTTCTTTGTGCCAACAAAAACTCTTCCAAAGACATGGGTGAAACATCCCAAAGGGCTTTTTCATCTAGAATTTTTATTAACTAGTGATGGGTTACAAAATATTCTTCCCCTTTCTTAGTTTACTTATAACTTAATAATAAAAATTGTACCAAAAATTCAATACATTCATCTACCTAGAATTTCTTATGTGACTCAACAATTTGAAAGGAATCACATGCATACATAAAACACAACCCTCACAATTTGAGTACCTAATTATGTATGTCACTAGTTGAGGGTATGGAGGCAGAAAGGAAAGTCTTTGTGCTCCCTGCTTATCAACTTCAAACACATGCTCTCCTTTACTGGTGAATTCTTATTGAGCAATTCTGGTTTTCCCATGAGGATACAACTCCCCAATGTTTGAAAAAATTGTTACTTCCATGATTCTAGCCTCAAAAACTTCTACCTTTAACCCCCTTTTCCATGGCTTCACCTCTAGTGAGTGTGGTAAAAAAATTCCAGAGAAATGTCATTATCATACCCATTCAACTTAAGAAAGTACTTGAGCCACCCACAATCACTAAATTTAGGCATACATTCTAGATCTTGATGAAATACTAAATGATTTGTAGTATTGCGATGAATAGGAGGGTCACCCATTACTAGGAATAGTAAACAATCTTTATTGATCCTTCAATAAAACCCACTGTCTTCTACAATTTCTACCTTTCACTTCACATTTAGGACTGAAAACTGTAAGTTTACTATTTAAATTTGTGTAATGTTTTCTTCCCAAATTTAACCTTCAAGCATTTTGGAGATAATTATGAAAACATACGGCCCAAGGAAATACTTAATGAAAAAACAAAGATGGCCAAAAAATTATGGAGGTTCACACATTCCAATAGTCATGTCAGTGTGTACATAACAAAATAAGGATCACTAAAAAGGGCATTTAAATAGGCTTTTAAAATAACTCAAGATTTGCACATGTGGATAGTGACATGAACTCCAACTATGTGAGATAAAAAGGTGGTAAGGAAAAAATGATGACAAGAAACATCCTTTGTGTGATGTAAAATAAATATCCTCATCTCATCTAACTCATTAAACTATAAGAGGTGTTCCTATTATGTTGTGGGAAGATCTATGTCTAAATCCAATGATGTTCTTAGACTCTCATGTTCAAACTCAATTGGTAAGTCATAATTACTTTCCTATATAAAAGCTCAAATGGTATAAACCTTGTTGTTTTTTTTCCATGTTGTCATACTCATCCATATGGCTTTA